>DWNE01008015.1:0-11826 GCA_018249875.1 Cecropterus toxeus | reverse complement strand
GAAAGACAGCCTGGTGACAGAAAGACGGACAGACACACAGATAGACAGACAGACCGACGGACGGACGGACAGACGGACAGACAGACGGGCAGACAGACAGACAGACAGAAGACGGACAGAGAGACAGACAGATAGACAGACGGCCAGACAGACAGACAGATGGACAGACAGCCAGACAGACAGACGGCTGACCGTCTCGACCGTTCCGTTTTTACCCAAAGGGCCATACCTTTTGGGTAAAAACGGAACGCTCAGGTAAGACTTGAATTCCATTTATAGTAGGTTTAAGACATCTAGTTACAGACGGCATTAACCACTTACTATCAGGTAAGCTGCTTCTTCAATTGCTAGTTCGGCTTAAATAAATATACATATGTTATAATCTATGTGTGTATATAACACTGTATATTATTGTTATTTCTGTTTATATTCATAGTGTGCAATAAAGTGTATTCTATTATATTCTTTAATCTGTTGCCGTTGCTACTAGTTCTATCAAAAAATCACGTCTACCAAAATATTTTTTAATATATTTTTTTTAAATAAAAATTATCCTATGTTTTTTCTAATACCTCTTAGAATATGTGTACAAAGTTTCATGATAATCGGTTGAGTAGTTTTGGCGTGAAAGCGTAACAAACAAAGTTACATTTCCATTTATAATATTAGTAGGAATAGGGAAGTAGGGATTAGTAAAGATAACCTGCGTCTGTTCTAAAAATGTCAGGTTGCATGTCTATGTCAGCTACGTACTGTATGGATGTGAATGAAGCTTTATCGGTAATGGCCTCAGAGGGACCATCCGCAGGGTTCAGTAATCGATGCACTCAATTATTCTCGAGTGAACGAAAGCCAGTAAATCAGGTCAGGCATATTCATTAGTTCGCGATTGGAAAGTGCATAAATAATATTAAAATCTTGCTCTCCAAACATTTGGTTCATGAACTCAGTAGAGTTCATGAACCTACAGTAATAGGTACATATGATTGGGAATATGTGCCACGCATACACATGTAAGCATCATGCATACAAATATCCAATACTTGCACAAGGTTTTTCAACAAGCTTAACTGTCCACCAGAAGAAAAATAAAACCTTTGGATCAAAAAGCACAGGATTTATGTCACAAATAAGATGTTTATGTCTTGAGCCTGGTGTTTATGTATCAAGGATTGGCTGGTGAATGAATGGGATGGAACCATGGATGATTATTATGTGCCATCTTCACAGCCAGCCAAGATCAACCACGAAATAAACAAAAGTACGGTACGAGTATGTACTAGTACCAAACGGGCCAAAAATATTAATCTTTTACTCTTAATTATTGTTGAGTGGACAAAAGCAAGTAAATGAAGTCTGGCACTTTAATTTATATCGGAAAGTTCATTAAAAGTATGGCGCTTGGAATTCCCTAGACTCAATCCAGTGGCATCCCGGTGCTAACACGTAGGTATTACGTGTTGTTTTATTTTAGTTTCTAGTCTAGCTGGAGTTCATTGTTGATTCTTTCATTTTAGTTATATGTGTGTACGACATATTTTGTTGTTACATATGTTTGTTTATCAATTTCATTTGTTACTTTTACATAATTACATACATACATTCATACACTTACGAGCATATGGACTCTATCTTCATTTTACATGGTGCTATATTATGTGCTTGTTTATATCTTTATGGACATATAGAGCCTTTCCTCTGAATCGAGGGTCCAAAGTTCGAATCCCAGTAACCTGGTAAAAAATTGTGACACTAAGTCCTACCAAATGCTTTTATATAACCGGATCTGCGGTTTAAGGTTGCCTACCGACTGCTTAATAACAAACGATGACTTTATTAGCTGTGAACTTACATATAAAGATATATATTTCAATTTATCCTTCAGACATTCGTTTAGGTATATTAAATTCGTGCCTTGTATTAGGAAAATATGATTATAAAAATTCTACTAATCCTTTTCATAATTTTCCGTGAACTAAACGCAAACAAGTATGAAATGTTAGTATTTGCTTGAATATTTACGAATTAAGAACTTTGCGGAATCAGATTTCCACATATATTATACAGTAATAATTACGTTTACTTGTCACTTATCATCAACTTGCATCGTATAAAACAAATTATGATTGTTGGTTATTTAGATTCTCGTTACTTTTATTACCTCGCTAATCGCTTTTAGCTTCTTAGTGAAACACATTCCTTTCTAGCCCCAGGAATGATCTATCTCGCTTAGATTTTACAACAAAACGACAAAAGGCTTCTTTGCAATCAGAGCTCTGCAGCTTCTTGGGTCCTGCGTTTATTTTCGTATACTGAAATCTTTTGAACCCTGAAAAATACGATATTTTTTTACTTATTTTTGTAGTGTCACAGATATATTGTAAGAAAATCAGGTGAGAATTTTTAGGTGAAATAAAATTGAATATACATATTTATTTTGCCTTTCCCTTCTTTACGGAGGGACTTACAAATCAATCACAATGTTTTATCTTATACCACCACTGGATACAACTCGACTGAGATCTACAAGATTTACAAATACATACACAGTAACGTTTTCTGGAAGAATAGAAATAATCTATTTGTCTCGACTTTTTAATATTTAATGAATATTTATCGATTGAACATTTGAAAAAAAAAGGATATTTTGCCGATGCTCGAATAATAACAAAAACATGTTTTCTTATAAGCTACATTAGTCCTAGATAGATTTCACAGACAAGGTCAGGTATTCGTGCCCTTCAAATAAAACATTCTTAATAATAATAATAATAGCCATAGAATTCAAAATATTCTTATTTAAAGATCGAATATTATAAGCATCTTTTAATACATCCAGACATCACGTAAGTGCTGTATTTCTTAAACATGAGTTAACTCCAAGCCGTTTCACAGCGCGCATACAAAATTCTAGAGGAAATAAATCTGTACCTTCGTATTGTATATTTTTGCATACAATAAATTTAGAAATACTTTACTTTATTTATAATCTTAAGTTACTTATACGACTTATACTAATCCTTTTGTATGCAATAAATGGATATGTGAGAAAAAAATATGAAAAAATATAATAGAAAAATATCACAATGAAACTCAAGCGGCAGCAGCCTGGTTAAATCATACTCGTATAACACCTTTAAAAATGTGCTTTCGGAAGAGAAGATAATGGCTAGTATAGTAAACTGAAGACCACACCTGTAATTACAAATCCGCAGTTCCTTTTTCTTTTAAAACAATAGAATATTTTCTCAGGTGCACGTGTTTCATACCTTACAATGAATTAGTTAACATCAATGCGTATTATCGGTGTACATATCGATACAGTTAAATAAATTTAATATGTTTATCTGTGATAATAAATCTGTCAGAAAGTTTATTATAGGATAAAACTATACAAAATCATGAAATAAACCGTTTATACTATTTTGTCTTATTATATCAACAGCTATTTTGTCATATTATTTAATCCGCCAAATTATTTCGACTATGTGATCAAATTACTCCGACAATTTCACGCAAAATTAATTCTTGACTTAGCGGGGGCACTACCGTGCCCCCAGATACAAGATTAGGGAGGAAATTACATATCTACTACAACTAACATATCTATTATATGTATTTGTGTTCAACAAAAATATCCGTGTTTCCGGGCAAAAATTGAAAACGAAAAGTAAAGAAACAACAAAGCGCGGACTTTTGCCATGAACTCAGTACTGGTAACTCGGAAGAGAAATTCTTTTACAAACTGTACCTAGATTAAATTCGAAAACGCCAGAGTCTAACAACGAACCAAGAAACTTCTCGAAATCTAAACAGTAACTACAAGAACTACGTCTACCTGCTTGAGAATGAGGCAAAAACAAAAAACCTTGACAAACTGGCCGGGGTGCTCCCAACGACTAATTGTGTCCTGCCGTAACTTTGAGCAAGATACTTGAATGTTTACAATGCGAATTCAAACAAATAAAATGCAGCTGACTACATACGTTTTTTACTTATTTTATGGTAAGAGACGGTTGGACGATTAAATCCAGGTAGGGTTATTTTAATGACACGTGTTAAATGCAACTGTGATATGAATAACATTTTAATTTAAATATTCCTAATCCTTAACGAAATTTTACCTGAAACAATTTATCGGGATGTGTTGTCGATGAATTTTAGATGAATGTTTCAACAGATGTAAAAAACTACATGTTTGTACGTAAAACGAGTTGAATCTATCATTAATAATCACTCACTGACATTCATGGATATCTGTAACTGAATCCAAATTAGGCCGTTATTCATACCAAATGTTTTGATCCAACGATGTTTGAAGACCTTGCACTAAATTGGATCTCCTCAACTTTTAGGCACGCTTGAGCCAGTCTTTAGATATACGCTATTATAAATCAGAAATAGGTGAGTCGACAGAACTACTAACTAACTACTTGCATTTGTGGATTATGACAATCCTAATTTCGAAGAGAGCTTTTTACGTAATAACGGCAGTGCCATTTGGATCATCCCGAATCAACTTCATCCTTCAAAGAGTGCATTAGAGCAAGGTTCGGCAACCCACGGCACGCGACCCTCCTTGCGACCCGAGATGTCTAGTGCCCTACGGTATTTTTGCCAAAGTAAGAAAATTTCCTCGATTTCCAAAATAATTTATTCATGACGATCATTTTTATAGGAAATAAAATTCACAAACAAAAAAATATTCGTCAGTTTTTAAGGTAACAACGGACCTTTTACTAAGCCTACGATGTCTGTCTATATGTATGTATATCTACCAAGGAACTGTATCTCTTTAAATAGATAGACTAGTTATATTTCAATGCGAGTATAACTGTCATCTCCATAACAACAAATACTAAAAGTAAAATAATAATAATAAAAGTGAGTACCCATGTACCTCCTGCGATTTGAACGTATTAAATAATAAAACACACATACGTAAAATTTTCACTTTGCATGTTTCACTTATAGTTACATTAGCAAACAAATACTAAATATACCTACATGAATATTTGGTGGTACGACTACCACTACCAAGCGGCCATTGTCAACAAAAAGTTCATCATCAGCTGCATTTGTGGTAATGAGGACAATCTAAAAACTGTTGCACCCGATAACTGAAACTGCTTCCAAGATAACCCAACTAACGCGTAGTTAGGTTAAAGAGACGTAAAAGTAAAATTCTAATACGGCATAAACTATCGTAGCAGTTGAAACTCAAAAGCGGAACTGTTAGCCAATGTGCAATGAAGCGCTACTTGATGAGCGTGAAACGAATAGATCGAATCAAGGCCGCTCGGAACTGGCACGGATCTCAATGCGAAGGCCACGAGGGCAAAATGAGAGTAGGAAATACTGCATAGTGCTTACTCAGAAATGTTACAAACTTAGGATGCCAGCGTAAAAGAGAAAATAAATACAAATACTAAATAAGTGGCTTTTAAAGAATGAAATAAATTGTTTATAACCTAGAAGTCAATAGTATAAAACTTGGTTTTTAGAAATTTATTATTTATACCTTAAGTAACATACTTGCCTTTATTACGAAAGGGAACCTAATATTTTTTAGGACTATTTTTTGCGATATAATGATCGTTGAAATGAATTTGAGGAACATATAATGAAATAAAGTAAAATATAAATATCAGGTAACTACCTGCACTAATACTGAGAAATATATAACAGAGAATTGAAACTACATGACGAGTGTGAAACCAACGGATAAAATCAAGGACGGCGCTCAAAACGACGTAAATGTCAGTGCGAAGGCTACTGGAGAAATGTGGAATAGTTTCAACTAGTTTACTTTTGTGTTAGATCATAAATACAGGGCACAATGTTGACACGAGCGGTTTACGGCCACACGAGATTAGATGAAGGAAAAAAGTAACCATGTCCTTAATATTAGCGATATTGATAATAAATATATCGAATCGGTAGGCCAACCTGAAGTAAGACGATGAGCTTATTTGAGATTGATTAAAGATGTCCATGGACGGCAGTGGCCACTTATTATCTGGTGAACTACTCGCTCGTTTGCTACTTCCATATAATAAAAAAGTGTATTCGATTGTCATCAATAACCAATCTCCAAATAGGATAACCTTAAATCTTAATAAATGTATGACTTATATAGAACTCTTGGAGTAAATTAGAACATATGACCTTCCTATCGGTACATTAATTCATCTATTGAAAAAGGAAAAGTAAAAGACATTTTTAATAAACATATTAAACCAAATTTAGATATCGTCCTTATTATGTTAAGAAGCCGCTTCAGTTCTTGAATCAAAGCCCTAAACTGTTAGTTGTAAAGATGATGATTTTAATGATCATCTCATTAAGACAAATAAAAGGCTGAAAAGCAAATTCTGCCATAACCATATTACCGCACTTAAATCAGTTTAAAGTGGCAAAGTATAAAAGTTCAGCTCGAACTATTTGCAATGATCGAAGGCGAGCCGCGTCGACCTCAAACATCCGAAGTATGAGTGGTGCGCCTGGAATTCTAACCGTCTTTCATTAACCTATAACGCTTTGTTTTATATAACCTGTCTGGCTTTTTAATGATTAATAGACATTCCTTCAGCAATAAATGATTACATATTCATAGCTTTTAGTTCTTAGATAATCTCTTAGCGTATCGATTACTTTTGTACGACATTGGAGAAAGACCGGATTCGTTCCCGGAAAGAAAGTGCGTAAGGTTGGGTAAGAAGATCATAAAAAAGACCTTTCTCTATTCCTATATCTTTATCGTATTCTAAATCTTAGAAGGATGTGATACGATTGACATTTTTAAAGATCTTTAACTAGGCTAAGTTAAAAGTAGAAATACATTTACGACCGACGTCAAGGACAGATCCTCTAATCCTATTTGGTGCTGATTACTAATGCCTACCGGCGGCACTGACCAATTAATATTTATCAGTTGGATAGCAGCTCGCTTGCTAGTATTATTCCATAAACAAGTATTAAAATCAATCATACTTACAATTGAGAATTATACTATGCATAGGTTACATTTACCATGCCAATGGTATTTAAATTCAAGCAGTCTAACGCAAAAACTCATTGCGATTATATCAAACAGGTTGCTAACGAGGCTCTTAACAAGGATACGGATATATAAATTTGAAATATGTAGAATATAAAACGTTTTCATATATCTACATAGGCCTATGCTAGCCAGGTTAAGCTTTATAAATTCATTGTTTTATTGTTCGTTGGTCTGTTTGTAGGAGATGAAATATATTTTTACTTAGGTATAAAGATTCGGTTACCTGGTCAATGTCGAACTCGGAATTCTATTGAGTCCTTAAAATAGGCATTTTTTTACTGGAATATGACTTTAAGCAATACTTATTCCCAAACGGAAATGTACAGTCTGTTAGAAAGTCTCAAAGTCAGAAAAATGTTTGTGAATTGTGCCTTGAATCAAATCTGTCTACGAATGGAAAACATCCTTTCAAGCATACAGCCATACTGCCCATTGTAAGATTCCATACAAATGCGTCTCTTAGCATAAAATGTTGATTTTATTTGCAAAGACCTCTTAGGAGGAGACAGCGGAGCAGAGAGGTCCAAACAATACAAATGGGGCATGGATACTGATAAACTCGTATAAAACGAGACCAAAGGGCGGCCGACAAGAAAAAAAGCAAGGCGAACTAGGGCTGGCAAAATTTAAGCAAACTTATTTTCCTCACCGCTTTGAGCCTTGTCTGATTGGATAGAATTTTGTAACCAATTTTAGGTTTCGTTCTCACTGAACTACATAATTGAAATTTACGTAGTTAAATATAAGATGTTTGACACTGTTAAGGCTTAGTGTGTTTTTGTCTCTACACGCTAAGGGACTTTACCTTACATTGTGACAATAATGGCAATGTTAGATTAGAAGATGAGATTTGAAGATTAGATTAGATTAGATTAAATTGTTCGAATATTTCGAAGTGGTTTAAAAATTATACTTACATATTTATCCACAAAATTATTTGAACTCTTGCGCTTAAAAGTTACACAAACCCTATAAAGCAATAGCGGTACTGTCTTAGTACGTTTAAGAAGTAAATTTGCAACCTCCGTTTCTTAAAAAATAATAGGTTATACCTGCCAAAACAATTCGTTAACAAAAATATCAATGTAGGTACAATTTAGGAACAAATCCAAAGGCAGACTGGGCAAGGCATTGGTATATTAAAATTTAAAATTTATGGTTTAAGCAACCCTAGGTTCACCATGATCGTAAATAAAAGAGGTAAGAGGGGGCAGATTGTTTCCATTGGACTTATTATGAAGTCGGCAAGCGACCCACCGCGATCGTACAGTGAATACACACACTAATCCTTTCCCATTCTTACGTAGCTTTGTATAGCAAACGAGATGAGTGAAAAGTTCTACTGTTAGATTTTAATAAAATTGAAGTTGCAAATTAAGTGGTCACTACCACCCATGGACATGTGTAAGTATTTCCATGTTTATATAACAGCGGTTTTATCTAAAGCCGATTACAAACGCGGTGCTAAGATGATTGATATGTGTAAGGAAGCTGAAATCCACACCCTTACAACAAAAGATAAGGAATTCTCCTTACATACATACATCATACTTATGCTACACGCTCTGCCACTCTGCGATGTGCATTGGTCGAATAATTAAAATAACGTGCACGTGGTTTTATATTATTTACGTTAAGAGAAGTCCCTATAATTCCTTAGAGCATGATCATTCCTTATGTGGAAGTTCAGGTTTACCATATTAAAAAGTTTGACATTAAAATGTTGTACCTACTTACTTACCAACGAAATGTAGTATCCACTTAATGTTTGATTAGTCGTTAAAATGTTATTGATTCACGGCCAAAAGCGATTTATTCTTCGATTATTTTGTAGTGTTACTTGTAGAGCTTCTACTCGTATGCAATGATGGTAACATTGCATATGCTTTCATTTAATATGTAGTGGTTATGATAACAATTACATTATCGTACAACCAACGATGTTTTCCATGAATTACCTGAAACAATAAAAGGCAAACATTAAAAAAAAGGAACTATTCTTCTTAATAATAAGTTAAAACGTAAATAATAACAAATTTAAAAAATATATTAAACAAAAAGTAAAAAATAAATTTCCTTTCAACATCTCGTCAAAGAACTCTTTGTTGCTTATTAACCCTAACTGGCGTTAACTTTATGGAAAATTGCCCGTCGCAGCCAGGCTTGCTTAGTTGCTTGCTTTAGTTGGCAGTTTTAGTTGCAAAAATCATTTTTCTCGGTAATGTCTTAAGAGTGTCGTTACGTATTCTGTTTTTGTACGAAGAACTCGGGAATTTTTTGTTCGGACCACTTCCGATGTATGCAGAAAATCTTTGAATATGGACTTCATTATGTAAACAAGGCTATTTTTTTATCAGACCGACGCAGCAAACGGGCGTACAATCCACCTGATGGTAAGAGGTGATTAAAACCCATGGACATTTGTAATTCCATATAGGACAGAAGTTTTTAATCAGATTGAAGTAGCAAGCATGTAGTCAACCTAGTATGTCATGGTAAGTGATTACTGCCACCCATAGACATTTGTACGTAACTTCATATAGACCAGAAGGTATATCTGAAGTCGATCACAGATGCGTTGCTACTGTCGGGGACTGAGATGTTTGCCTTTGTGAGCCGGCAACCACTGCCTTCCACTAAAATGCAAGTACTGCTTCACGCTATAAATAGGTGTGGCGGTGGTATCTCCCCGGTGGAACTACAATAGTTCTACCACCTTTTAAGATCATCAAGAGGGAGTAGCAACACATCTGTGATCGACATCAGATAGGATGTCGATCACAGATACGTTGCTACTCCCGAGCGAAACTTGGCATGGATTTTAGATAGTAGAATGTGGTAGTGGAGTGGTAAAACTTTTCGTTGTCAAACAATCGTTGTGATGTTATCTTACTAAAGCTACTCAAGACGTTAAAGATAAGGACAAATAGGAGAGCAATTTAAGAACACTTAATCTCACTCAATTTAAGGTCTCAAAAACTTCCAACCTCACTAACCTTCGATATCCAAGGTACCCGTATAACGTGTACAATTCCAAAAAATGCAAATCAATACACAAACGTACATAAGTAGGGGTCTTATCTGAGATATTTCCGTCTACAACCTTTAGCAGAGGACAAAGTGTACAGAAATTCTAAGTTCTCGATTCATATTACTTGTATTCGTATCGTAACATTACATAGTTATTTGACGTAGTTAAACATTGTGAACTTTCAGGCAAGAAGTTTTTTACGATATTCTTCTCATTTAAATATTACGTCCTCTAAAAATCATAATTTAGTTTTCCAACCTGTCTTAGCTTTGGAGAACACACGTCATACGGCATTATTTGTAAAAGTTATAATTTCAGTAATTATAACTTTTACAAATAATGCCGTTTACATTTACAAGTAGCCACATAACCATTTCAGAATACATTTATAGAGCAAATTAATAAGGTAATCCTCGTAAAACCGCCTCCGGCGTCAATTTGATTAATTTTCAACGTAACTTCATACCGGAACCAGGTTACCAGTTAATGAGTTTACCGAAGAATTTCCAAAGATAATGTTTACAAACAACTACAAGTATAAACGGAGTTTTCAAGGAGAATACGAAACTAGAACAGAAGTTATTATGGATCTCATATATATGCCTTACAATTATTATAGTAATTTTATAATAATTGTACTGTTTCCGCGTTTATACGGGATATAATATGTATAAATGTTTGTCTTTTCGTACATTATGCATTACTACTCAATTTGTTCGATCGTCTTGACACGTCACAAACTTGTTGACTAATGTGGCTCCTCCCGCTACTCAACGAGAGATGACGTCATCGTATTCTGAAACGCGCTATCCGAGTTTTCTCAACAATGTGCATATATACAAGTTCTAAACAGAGACTGTCGGAGGACGGCCGCTCCCCAGGCATGATCACCTAGCCTGGCGGGAGATCTCCCTTTGCCAAAACTACACACCCGAAATTCTGGTATAGTACACCTGATATAATATGTATATCTTATAGTAGATTCCACATATATTTTAATCGAAATACACCATGAATTCTTGCAGTTTGCCGGCTCACTTATATATGAGGGTATCCTAAACCTCAGGAGTAGCAACGCATCTGTAATCGACTTCAGATATAACCTCTGTTCTATATGACGGTGCTTACTGATATCCATGGGCGGCAGAATCCACTTACGATGATAAGGTGGACTGCATGAGTATGCAGTCCACCTTATCATCGTAAGTGGATTTTTGTTTGCTATTTCAATAAGATAAAAAAAGAAAAAGAAACTTCATTTCGTAACTTGTCCTTCTGTATTAGTTTCTCCGTCAACCACTTCCCAGAATTTATCATATTATGAAAATAACTACCTAAAACTGTTTGTTAATATGATTAATTACCCTTTCCAAGTAATACATGATAGGATCTGCTTATTTTGTTGGAATTCTGTAAAAATACCACTCGATTATGCTGAACAGTAGCAGTTGCTTGACCTAGAAATATTGTAACCTTTCAGTCATCAGAGACCATTTCAAACGTACAATCCCTCTTGATTCGTATATTAAGAGAAAGTTTAACCAGCATTTGATGAACAATACGTATATCGATAATATATAGTTTGAGGTTCCACCCGCATCAACTAGATTCATGGCGGTCCTCCACGGTTCGGTTCGCACGTTCCTTCCTGCTATGAACGTGCAAGATGTGGAATGAGCTTCCTCCTGAGGTATTCCCGCAGGGCTATGACATGGGGTTCTTCAAGAGGGGT
>DWNE01008014.1:0-11826 GCA_018249875.1 Cecropterus toxeus | reverse complement strand
AGTAATGGTAAGTTAGCCGGGTGGTAGAACCAATGTAGTTCGACCGAGGAATTCCCACCGCCACACCTATTTCTAGCGTGAAGCAGGTCTTGCGTTTCGCTGGAAGGGTGTGGTTGCCGGCTCACTTTTATATGAGGCAACCATCTCAGTCCTCGGGAGAATCAACGCATCTGTGGTCGACTTCATTTAGAACCCTTGTTCTATTTATGAAGTTGCTTACAAATGTCTATGCAGCAGTAACCACTTACCATCAGGTGGGCTGCTTGCTCGTTTGCTACTTCATATTTATAAAAAAGAAGTAGCTTAACTTATAAACAAGCGCTTACAGATATTTGCTGATAAAAAATACCATATTGTTACGTGTCTCGCGCCTTACGTAGACCACTAAGGTAACCTCTTTAGAAATCTCATCTCAATTTTCATAAACTGTGAGAAATAATTCTGTTTTCAACCCGTAGCCTTTTTCTGGCACAGTAATATCCGTTAGAATCTCTACGTAGATTGGAATGATGTTATGAATTCCAATATCTTTCCGTTATTGTAAATCAGTGTTTTTCAAAGTGTGGACCGCGATCCCTTGGCGGGTCGCCAAGCCTTAATAAGAGAGAAGCGACGCTTCAGTAAAAAAGAATAAAGTATAAAAACTTTAACAACATATTTTTACAAAAATTGTTTTAATGAAAGGCAGTTGCTGAAGTCTTTTTTAGGTATCTACTAAATTAAATATTTAACAACATGAATATTTAGTTATAGAAAAAATGATATATTATATCGATTTTATGTTCATAACATCACATAAAATATATCGCACAAAGAGCACGCGGCGATGGTTCGTCAAATATTTTCATGTAATAAGAGGGTCGTGAATATTTTTACACGCTATGGGCGTTGTGCCATGATAAAAAGGCTTTTTTCACTCATGGGTGTCACCGCATTAGGTGTTTTTCCTGTCGTTTTGCCGTAAGTAACATGGGCACACAAAGACAAATAAACAAACACCCAGAAAACCCAGGAATCTTAACTCATCATTCAAATGTCTGTATGGACGGGAACCGAACCCGAAAACCACTGCGTGTCAGACCAGCATGGTGATAGCTTCGCCACACAGGTGCTCAAAATGATTAAAAAATAAACTTATAAGTCTACATGCTTTTAAAATAAAGGTTATGTATCTATCTATATAAACATACAAGTATCTATTAATACTATACGTTTAACGTATTATATTAAAACACCTAAAGTTTGCCATCACCTCATCATTGGAAAATATTATGTGTAATAAAAAGGTGTTAACAGATTTATCTATAACTAAATTACCGCCAACAACCTGAGCATCTAATAAAATCAAATAACAATATCAGGAAGCCAAGATTTTCACATAAATAAAATATATTAAAGCGTCAAGACAGGTGAATATAATATTGTAAGCTCATATTATAGAATACAATTTTACTATGTAAAAAACATAATATCTGTTACACATTTTCTGAACAATTAAGTATCGAACAAAACTAAGCGTGTTGTGTTGTTAGTTCGACTTAGTGCGGGGTACTGTTAGTAAATGGCGTTATTTTTATTATGCTATATATTTAGTTCCTGCCGCAATATTATCTTTTATATATACTTGTACGAACACGATGATTAACATCTCCCACCCGTCCTGTGACGGTAATTTTTTACGCTAAGTAATAAACGACGGAATCAATTTTACGTGATAAACGTAAAATACGTAAGAAAATAATTGATTCACTCACAAAAAAGTTTGGAACAAATTGTCGTAAATGCTATCCGATACGGGAATGTCTTCCCATTTCATGCTCTCTTTGTATTATCAATTTCATCTTTGTTTTACCGGAGAAAAAAATGCGTTGTTTTTTGAGTAAGTCTGTGATTGATGATAGCAAAAAGACATTTCGCATTTCTATGAGTATTTGCTACAGCGACTGCCGTATTCCCAGTTGTTTATGTCGTAAAACTTGTTACCGGACAGGAACACAGATAAAATAAAATGTAGGTTATGTTTTATGTGTTATTACCGTGCATACGGTCAACCTTTTAATAACGTTCACGCGAATGATTTATATCCGGCTTATTTCCAAGACTTTACTTACATGTAAAAATATTAGTTATTTTATTAACTAACAAATATCTTGATGCTACATTAAACATAAATATTATGTCTTAATTCGGAACAAATTATTCTAAAACGATTTTGGTTTTTTTTTATAATATTATAATATATTTTTACTCATTCTAAAAATAAACAACAAAATACCGTCATGCTAATTTATGATCTAGGTAACAGTTTAACAATACATAAAATATATTTTCATTATTGTATATTCTTGAACCGATATAATGAGTGCCTACATCATTTTACATAGTCCTTTTAATTGATACTTAAAATCTTAACACAAAATATTTTTTCGTCTACCTAAAATAGATTTCTGAAGTAATCACAACAATTATTTCTTTTTTTAACTCCACGCCGAGCTGAGCACTGCGCTAAAATAAACTTCGAATCATATTATTATTTTTGCAATATTTAAGCGAGTATCATATACGTACCTACAGCATAGCTGAAAATAGACGGTTTAAGAGATGAGATGTGATTTCGCCGTCATCCACGGTACTAATCCCATGGCTCATTTATACAATGGCGAGCACACCAAAAATTAATGGCACGGCCTCGGTAAAATAAAAGCTAGACAATGCTTCCAAGAACGGATTTATCTGTCATCATCATTATAAAGGAGGCTGAGACAAAACAGTTAAGAATAATATTCTCTTATGTTTGTCAACTAATCATTTTCTATTGTTTTTTTTTTATTGTTTATATAGTTTTTATTGTTTTTTTCATACTGTTTTGGTCCATTTAAAAAAATATATATTTTAAGTTTAGTTTTAGGAATTGATGATCTGATCACCCATTTTCCTAACTTCTGACCGAGTCAAAGGCGGCTTAACGTTGTAGACCAGTTTAAAACCTACACAAGCCGCAGGGATAAGTGCGCTTGGTACATATGTATTATAAATGTACGATAAATAAAACATTTTAGCAAATAACTTTTTATACTTTATCAACCTATATTTTCTTGCAACTTCTAGCTTGATTGGTCTTCCTTACAACACCCATCAAACTGATCAAACCGATTTACAAGAGCCCTTTAAACGTAGTCCTTTAGGAAAACAACATATATGCGGACAACCGATGCCCGCTGATTTACGATTAAGGATTGCTTCGTCCTCTCGAGACGCAAATCATTGAAGATTGCCTTCAAACAGAACAATTGTTCCATGGATGGATGTAGTTATAAATATCCATAGGTAGCTGTGGCCACCATGAGATTGACGCATGCTCGTTTGCCACTTCAGGTTTAATAAATTATTATTAAATAATCAATAAAATTAATTCTACTTACATCAATATGCTTTAATATCATTATTTAAATTGGCCTGTCATTTAGTTAATTATTTGTTTATCGGAATCTGAATGCAATATTACTGAATTTCATGGAGGTATGTAATAAGCAATCAGCGTATAATTAATGAGAGCGTAGCAGTATGAATTTCGATTTCTCATGCCAGTGTTCTTATTAAAAAATGTTCTTAATTACTTGCATTACTGAAAAATATCACGAGTAAACCTAATTACGAGTACACATGAGTTCGGCATAATTTGTCAAATTAGTGTAAAGTCTATTGGTGTGTAAAGTAGGGGCTACCGCCGTATCTGCGTATCCATAATACGGGGCCCCCGGACCGCGGGGGTCCCCAACGTTCATAAGCAAGAATTAATAAAACTTCGCAAATTTTGGACAGAAAGATAATTATGATGACTAAATATTTTTCATTTTATTCAAATTTCTTTTTTAGTTTTGTGAGAAATCTTTACGTTTCCTAAGGGCCCCCACACATTTTATGGGACCCCACCAAGGCACGCATACGCTACTGGTGTCAAGTAAACCCTACCAAATAAAATAAATTTTCGATTCATATTCATAAAAAAACATGCCAACAAATTTATAACCGGTTCACAAATAGTAGAATAGATAAGATCTAATAGTTATCGTTACAGATTTTGCAGACCCTTAGAAATATTAGGCTAAAGGAAAGGTTAACATACAATCGGGCTGTCCGAAAATTCGTATAATGTGATTTCACAATAAGAAGGAAAAGTATGTTCGGATTTATTACAATTGAAGACATTCAATTCAATTGGAAACGAAGAAAAAACATTAAAGCGAGGATATAGCTTACGTTACTTTTTTGTAACAAAAGTTTATTTGAACTAAACTCGGATAATGTTAGAATATATTAATGAACAAATCACAAAGGTTACATTAAGATTTTTAATCTAATGTGATCAAAGGAAACCTGAAGTGAATTTACACAAAAACCACAAACACACTTGATTCTCTATTTAGATTGTCACGTTCTAAATATTTGTCTATTTAGTCGCACTCTACATGAAACTACAATGAAGACGGTCTTTATTGAGTGGCAACGCGTCTGTGAACGTTAATGAAACTTAAGCCTTAATGTACGTTTGATATAAATACGTACCTAAGATATTCTAATGATGTAAATGTCATTCAGCTTCAATTACAATATTTGTGTTTAAGTATAAAACGATAAATGAGATATTATATATTATATTGAAATAAACTTAAATAACATATTTACTAATGCCATATTATTTTTCTTGCGTAAAATCCTTTTATTTAAAACTCAATAATAAATAATTACACCGCCAACTCAAGGCATCCGCCATATTGGATTTGAAGTCACATCGCTAGGCTAATTATGCATTTATCCCTATAGTTCCGGGATTAGAATAGGGCTACGGTATCCCCTACCTGTCATATGAGGCGAATAAAAGGGCCTTTCGGGGTTGCGGGCGCAAAAGTGGAAGCACGAACCGCGACTCCGGTAAGTACGGCAGCATGTATGGTCGCATACCCCCGTAAAGACCAAACGGTGCGGTGGACCCAGCCGTTTAACTGGATGGACTCCGGGAAGGACGGTAGTATGTATGGTCGTATGCCGTTTAACTGGGTGGAGCCCGATGGGGCAACGCGCTCAGAGGACTCCGGTTGCGTTCCTTTAGAGATCCCGGAGTCTTCTTCGCAGCGCCGACGACGGCCACCGGGGGAGTTTTAGTGCAATAAAAATCCCACATAACCCGGCGTCGCTCCCACGACGTCAGGTATCTTTTGAAGATGTCCCCCTCGATACCAAAATAAAAAATAGAATAATAGGCTAATAATGCATTATCAAAAAAAATCTGTTTAATCGGTTGGGGTTAATCGGCTTATAATTCAGTTGCGAAATTTCATTTTCAGATTCAAAATACCATTAAAAAATAAATAAATGGCTGAAAATTAAAAGTAGCTTTTTAGACTCATTATTACTACATTTATTACATATCTAGGGCTATTGTTAGGACGAGGTTTGTTTGGAGTACACAATGTAATAAGATAAATCAGGTGTCTACTCGCTACATACAACGACGAAGTTATCCATTCACCAATAAATTTTCCAAAACAATGCGAAACGAAACGTCTCTTAAATTAATTTTGCGGGCTTAAATCGGGAAAGACGTAGTTTAGTGAAACGTTTATTATCGTTCATCCTTAGTGAATTCCAACACATATTAACACCATGTATTCACAGTTCATGTTCAAGCTACTAACTTGGAGTAAAAAAATCCTTATGTTTCTGATTTTGTACGTATATCTAACTTATACATATGTACATGTTCATATTTCGTAAGTAGACTTAAACATAATGAGCAGCTCTATCGATGTTTTGATGATGATGCTCACAGCTTCATCTACGACAAGTTTCACCAACTACACTATACTGACTTATATTGTAAAGGCAAAAGTTTGTGAGTATGTATGTAAGTTCGTCACTAATTACGCAATTACTGGTCAAACTTAGCTAAAATTTGGTAGACAGATAGTTTATAACCTGTATTAACAAACGATAATCGTTAACGTAGAAAAAGTGATCAAAGCGAGCAGAGTCACGGGAAAAGCTAGTATTACGTACATGTCGTGTGCATGCGCTATGTCGCTGGAAATAAGCTAGTATAAGCTTATTTCTAGCGAGTACAATTTCATGATATAAATTCTATTTGTAATTTTATAATAACTTTAAATACGTGTGCATATTAATATGATGATGTGTGCAGTTATTTATATGATGTTTAATGGTATAAATATTTGCGCAGGTGATCTGATGGATGTCTTGGCGCTGTTCACGTCGTCTGTGAACTTCGTACTATATTGCAGTATGAGCCGGCAGTTCAGGTGCACGTTTGCCAGGCTGGCCCGTCGGATGCTGTCAGCGACCGAGGAACCAGCCAAGTTTTCCATCAAACTTGAGCCCACCACACAGGTAATTGAACTGACAAATTCAATTTCATTAGCACAGCTGTAAGAAAAGATGATTTTGTAAGGAATAATGCTGCCGAGTTTTATGAAAACTTATTTCATTAGCTCAAGTCAAGTAACGATGAAAGTTTTTCCATAAAGCAGTCAAATTAAGTAAAAAGTAAATTTAAGTAAATAATTGCTTAAGCTTACCGCTTGACATAGGCGATTACTATACTTTACAATATTTATTAATGGACATTTTAAATCAATTAAAAACTGAGAAATAATTACTTACAAACTTTAAAAAGGTGCACAATTATATACACATTTTCACTGCGGCTTAATGACTTTCAACGCACATAACAGTAATGGAATATGTGATTTAAGAATTTATTTCTATAATATATCAAAATAAATCAGACATCCAGAAATTTAACAATGTAATGGTAAACATATAGTCTTCCTACAAGGAAGCTGTGTTTTAAATTTTGGGAGGGCTTGATTCCTCTTGATTCGGAGATTTTGTGACGAACTTTAGGTCTTGACATTTAGATTTAATGGTGTTGAGACTAGACCCCTCAATCCTTTTGGATCCGCCAATCGAGATTTTAGTATCCATCTGTGTAGATAATTGGCATGTTGAGATCGTTAATAATAACACATGAGTTGACAATTGGTAAAATATTGTTCATAAGAATACATTTTCCAGATCGTTCAGCGCGATGCACGTAGTACGTACACTCGCACATTGACAACTTGCACGTCGTGTTCGAATTTCGGATCGAGTCAGAATGGCAGAAAGCACAATTAGCTCATATTTAACCACCGTCTTCTAAGTTAGTGTCGATGTGAAACCGTGAACAGTCCTGTACATTAACAAACGCATCAGAACCGCACATAGCAACTGTTGTGTCGCTTTACACGTTATTTTGTCGCTGTGTGTATCGCTATGTGTTGCAACATTCATGTGAACTGTCTTTGTATGTGTAACTTTCTTGTTGTATCACTAATTATTATGTATTATATATACAGCCATTTAGTTAAATTCATGAACAGTGTTAGGAATTTGTACCATCAATTCAAATATCAAATCCTTACAAGGTCACTTATGTGTTGGTCACTCTGTCTGTCTGTCAAAGCTCATTTTTTCTATGAAACAGATGTTCCATCAAGGGCAGCAACGCCTCTGTAACCCTCCATAGACGAAGTAACCCAATTGTCTCCTAATAGGTAATAATTTTTTATACCAATATGTATGTCAACACTCTAGAGACCAATCGTAGGCCAGGCTTTATATGGAATCAATTAGACTGATACAGAAAACTTGAGAGTGCAATAGCTTTTTTTAAATTACTTACACATTTGCTTTTTTTAAATTACATAAGATATTATTAAATTAAGGCGAACATAGCAACTAAAAATAAACACGCTGAATGATCGAGCGCCTGTCGGCACCCCTTAACACAATATTTGCGAATTATTTTACCAAGCTCGAAAAGATAATTCATTCCTTTCTAGAATGTATTTTGTTACATTGCGATAAAGATATTATTTTATTCAATACTCACATGAATGAAGTCTGTGAACTGTCAATCAATTTCAAAATATATTAAGTTTCAATTACTCACTCAATATACTTTAACCTTTGCTATTCTGGCATAAAACATACACACGTTAGATAAAGCCCATAAAATTAATTTCTGAAGTACGTTAACTTTCCAAAGTCATATATTTTTAAAAGCGACTCAAACAGTACTTTTTTAATTTCATTATTATTTTAAATTTAGTGTCGAATTTGGAACAATAGATTGTAATAGGGATATTATGCAGAAGTAGAAGACTTTGTTGGAACTAACCTACACTATACTAAAGACTATTTATAATCCTAGGACATATTGAATTAAAGTATCAAGGGCAAAACGGACGGCGCAAAACTAGCGCGAGAAAGTTTGGAAAATAAATAAGACGGATGAACAACATTATATTGTTTAAAGAAGAAAGTAATCTTTAAGCAAACGATTCATCTCATTCCAACCATAGGTTAATTATAATCGGACTGACTTATAAAGAAAAGTTCATTAAGGAGTAGCTTTGTAGCGTCAACTTTAACAATTAACAGACGATTTGTCGGCCATTTCTTGCTTCTTTAGAATGGAACTATTTGAACAATTATTTCCTTACAGGTCACCGGGCCGCTATAACGACAGATCCCCGCCCTGATCAGGGTGGTGGAGGAGAGCATAATGTAGCTTCAGCCAGGTAAACAAACTGTATGCTAATATCGACCCTCGTCAAATTTATTAAATAACAATTTTGGCAGTGAAGCCTTATCAAAGATAAGTATCCTTTGATCTCAGTAACGCAATCATAATATTGCCAATTGTATTCCAAACAATGTTTCAAATACAATAAAATATTTGGGTTCTCTAAGGCGTATTTGAGCTTATATAACTATTGTCATATACATGTCATAGAAATACATAAATTTAGTCAAAAAAAAAATCAATAAATAGTAATAATGACGAGCAAAAATGTTTTCCAGCAGTCTATGAACATGATGATTCTCCTACAAGTGCATGATATTTTATGGTTATCTTTTTTATTGAATGTTTTGCTTTTGAACTGAAAAGCTAGAGTTTCTAGCTTGTGATGATAATCGTGAAAATAAATAGCATCAAATCATCAAACAGAATCTGCAAATATGGCAAATATCTGCAAATATATATAAATATATCTGTATTCTCATTGTCTCATGAGATACATGAAGTCTCATTGTCTAATGAGACTTCATTTGCACTCATTTGTTTGTAACATGTGTGCATTAACTGAGTTCATGTGGTATCAGTAAAGTTTAAACAGATGTAACAATTTTAAATTGTAAAAAATGATATTATCGAAAAGGATAATAAATATTTTTTTAATGCTTCAAATTGAATTTGATAGTTTTGGTTTTATGAGATTCCAAACACACGGACAAAACTTCAAAAAAATATTTAGCACATTCCATTGTTACTTTTTCTTCATCCTCCGAAGTATTTTTTTTACAAATATAGACGGATATGATGTACAGACACTGGAAAGTTGTTTATTTTTTATATATATATTAATATGTACAAAAATGGCACAAAAATGTTTACTTATCATATTTATATTAGGTACATTATGCACTTGGTATTGACAAATTTGATAAGTGTGTAATACAAGTTCAGATGATTAATTGAAATAGTTCTCAAAACAACTTAACAATTTTAATATGTCATTAAAATGATGTTTTAGTAAATTTTCTCTCAAGCTCGTTACAGAATGACTCCAAATTCAGTTTTACGGATGACAATAATGTAACATTAGAATAACTAACAAAATTAGATAAATGATTAATGAATCCTAGAAATTAATTCAAAAGATTCTTTGAAATAATTAATTAACGTACCTTAGAAATAAAACCCAGAAAAGAAACATTCTGCGCGTCCTCGAGTTGTTATCCTCTCTTGTTTTTTAATTATCTTATGCATTCATAATGGGAACGGAGACGAAAAGCTCTTTTTGCTCACAAAAGCTGAAGGCTGTACCTAAACTAAATATGAATTGTATTATGATTGTTTGATTAACCCTAAAACGTTAAGAGAATTTAAAATCATATGTGAATAACTTATATACTTAACAGGTACTTAATATGTGTTTACTTTAATAATGATTTTATATTTATTTGCAACTGATAAAATAATATTGTGACTTGGTTATATACAGTACATATTAAGTTAACAATTAACATTGCAGATTACAAAGATTACTAATTACTGTCATGTACCTACTGCTAATTAAGTTAGTTAATACTGAAAAGGCTGTATGTTTTCTTTAGAGAAAAGTTTGTTACCGACTGTTGTTAGTACAGTAATACCCCAAATTTATGCGATAGATGAGACTAAGTAAGAACCGCGTAAGGCGGAGTATAATATAAATTATTTTTATTATTAAATTGGGCCCGGAAGCTAAAGACAATTGAGACAAAAAAAGGTTAATAAAAATCTTAGATCACACAAATATAAAATCGCCAATCGAAGTTATTTTGATGTAGAAGGCTTCATAAAAATTAAAGAAACTAGTTTTATTACTCAAAGATTTTTTCTTGCAAAGTTTTTTCATGTCATTGTATTTTTTAATTCCCTGTTTTGTAGAAGCAATGCGCTCCTCTTTGCATCAAATATTTTGTAAAATTTGTAACTCTAAAATCGCGTAATACCGGGTGCGCGTGTCGGGGTATTACGTATTTCACGATATTATAGTATTACGCAAAATTTGCGACTACTCGAGGTTACATTAACATTTTTATACATAATTATAAAAACTTTTTGCAGGTAATTTCGCTGATCCTCGTTCCTTCAGGCAGATCTAGAAAATTACAAGTAACGCCGAAGTTTACGTCGAGTACGAAAATATTATTATAGGAATAAAATGTAAAATTGTAACAATAATAGGTATAAGTTTTAATTTTATTAAAATAGTCAAAAATGGAAAAATGATGTAGATCTTAGATAAATTATATGCTAGTCTTTGCGTCTTTTGAGCCGAGACGCAAAAACTAGCCGACTTCAATATATTGCATTTTTGTTAGTAGTTAGTTAACACTGTAATAGCCGTATATAAAATATATAGGTAGTGTTATGAGTTTACTTTTAGGGTCCAAAAGTAAATGTTAGTGATTCTAAAGCTACTAATGTTTTTATTCTAGTCTAGACAATTTTGTATAAAAATTATAGCTAAGTATTTGTTAATATGACTTATTTCATAACTCTCTGTGTATTTTTGTATATAACTGTATAAATATATTCCATAGTCACTAAAGTTTCAGCGTACCAAATTATTATTACGTGTTCATTATATGCACGACATTGCTGTATTTCAGCGGCAAATAAAACTTGTTTTTCATACTGTCTTTTATTTCAATGTACCGGAAAACTTTTCATATATTTCGTGGTATATTTAACAAACCAAAAATATTTATTCAAATTTGTGAAAGGTAGGTGTTTCAAATCATCGCTTAATGATATACAATATTATTACTATCTTGGCAAGTGTTCAAATGTGACAGATATTTTATTTATAATTTATATCACAGATAGGGATCAACAAAGACTTAATTTCGGATACATCCTTCAAAAAATTACTGTAATTGCCCATTAAATTGGTCGGGTATTGCTTCTGTGCGGTATAAAAAAGCCGAAATAGAAAAATATAAGATAAGTCCTATAAAGTTCCATCTGTGCTTCTTATTATTTAATCAAACTCAGATAATAGGAGAGACCTACCTGAAGTTGGACATCTTTTATACACAACTAGCAGACCCCTGCCCACTTCGTTGGGTTAAAAAAATGTACGTTTACACATATTTGAGGTGCTTAAGTTCCTTAATAACATGACATCAATGCCAACTTTTAATACATGG
>DWNE01008013.1:0-11826 GCA_018249875.1 Cecropterus toxeus | reverse complement strand
GGAAGTACCACCGCCACACCTATTTCTAGCGTGAAGCAGTTCTTGCGTTTCGATGGAAGGGTGTGGTTGCCGGCTCAATTTTATATGAGGTGACCATCTCAGTCCTCGGGAGTGGCAACGCATCTGTGGTCGACTTCACGTAGAACCCCTGTTCTATGTGAGGTTGCTTACAAATGTCCATGGGCGGTAGTGACCACTTACCATCAGGTGGGCTGTTTACTCGTTTGCTTCTTCACATTAATAAAAATAAACTGCGCTCTAGTAACTACAGCACGAAACGGTATCTTACCATGGCCGATCAGAGCACGGCCGAAAACGTATGTATGTATATTTCCATTTCATTCAATTATCCACTTAGGGTTGATATCGTTAATTGGGTGTCTAACCACCAAAACATGTAACAGTACAGATTTATTTTACACAAAAAGGAAGGGCGGCGTAAAGGAGCTATTAAGACTGTGGCAAGCAGACGTGTTCGAGTGGCAAGTCGTGCAAGCTCATAATAAGGGGGTTCGCCGGAGTGGCTTCACCGCGCCCTTCGCCCCTATCTGATCGGATCTACCGATTCCTATCAGCACAGGTGACTAGGTGACCTTACAGTGACATCAATATTCCAAGCTTATAGTGGGTCTAGTGTATCTTAGTTGCTGAACGAAAATAGGCTTAAGCATCAGACGATACATTTTTCTATCTATCAGCAGAAATAATGTATTATATTCCCATGGACTTACACTATGATTTTCTCCGGTGTCATGCCATAAACACAAAAAGATGAATACACAAACACCCAGATCTTAAACAGAAATCTAAATATGTAGGTCTATTCGCACTTCTATCTAGCCAGGGATCGAACTCAGAATTAACTCGGTGTAGGACCAGTGTGGGGTCCGTTACGCCTCACGAGCAATGTTGAAGGTACTAAAATCCTTTGTGCTTGGACTTATAACAGATGCAATTTCTGACTTACAACAAATGTTAGGAGCCGCTGCGTTCTAGTTTGGAGGGTGTGGTAAGGGAGAGGTGTCTCAATTCTATTTTATTCATCTATACTATTTATGCATATTACTCTGATGATATCTGTTTTATTAGAAATGTCCGTGGGCGACAGTGGTCATTCACCAGGTGAAAAATATGTTCCATTGCTACCTCTATATTAAACGCTTAAAAACTCTTCAAAAATATAATAATAATAACGTTTTCTACACTCATAGCCCTACACTAGGATTTTCTCCTGTGGCGTGGGTGCCATGGACACACACAAAGACGATTACACAAACACTCAGACCCAGAAAATAAATCTAAATTCATCATTAAGAAGTCTGTCCGGCCGGGGATTGAACCCGGATCCCACTCCGTGTTAGACCGGTATAATGACCTCTCCGCCGCGCGGGTCGTCACCGTATTAAGCAAATTGTATCAAATTCTGTTAAGCATACCTCCATTTTAAACTCCATTTTAAGAAACAAACATCTAAAACTCACCCCTTAACCAGGTTCAGGCCAAGGTATGAATTCCATATTGAAGTTGCCTTTAGAACTAAAGTGTCTGAATTGATTCAATTACCAATATTTGTTCATCGACATCACTCCGTTGTATAATTGGGCATTCATCGCGAGAGATTTCCATAAATCTACATCTTAATGAAACTATTGAAATCCTTTCAGTACCGGCTGTTGTAGGTTGTATTTGTGATCCCTATTAGGAGAGCCAATATTAATATAACTAACGTATAACATCAGGGACTTTATATTGCTTTTAATAAGTTAGTTATGTCAATAAACTGCATCTGATGTAAGAAATATGTTTTAACTTGTTTTCGTGATTAAATAGTATTCTATATGAATAAGTAACCAGAAATATTTTAATAGAAGTTATTTTGATGTTTTATGAATACTTTTGTACGCGTAATGAAGAAATGTATGAATGTTTATGATTGTTGTCGAAATTATTAAATTTCGTTCATTTTTCTAAAAATAATTACGCTGAGTGCGCCTTTTTTCTATGTGCGAGGTAACTTAGCTATGGAGGTGTAACAAATCCACCAACAGCATTTCTTAATTTACTTTGTTTAGCTTATCTCTGGAGGAATTAGTTAAACGAAGCTACATTTTTTGTTTGCAATTTTAGGAAAACAACTAGTATATTTATCGCATTTTATAGTATATTACTCGCTAAGCCTAACATAGCTTTGACCTGGCTATTGCCTAACTACATTTAAAACATAATAAAGCTCGTCAATAGCATCCAAACAAGCAAACAAAAAGATAAGAAAATGGTTCTAACTGTACTTTATTTGCCCATTTATATAAAGTCAATGATGGTATGGAATGGATATTAACACGCTCATAAACCGTGTCGTAAATCAATTGCACCAATCTACTTCCAAGCGGGCTAAAACAAATTACTGAATTCTAGCCAGCCGAGAGTACTTCCGTTAAAATCATTTTCGTATCTGTAAACTTGAACTCGGTCTGCAGTCAAAGATATAGCGGCTCATCTAATATTACCTTAGGAAGCATTCACGTGTATAAAGTGGAGCGATTATAAATTACTAACGAACTTGAATACGGTTTGCTCGCCTGCATGACAGAAAGATGTAAATGGAGGCAAATTCGTCAATTTGTATGCGAAACAGACTGGCTTTGAGACACCTTTCATTAGACTCACATAAAATTCTATTACATATATTATTTAATTCCACTTAGTGATGTAGGTAAGCTACACGGATGGTGATAAATTTTAATATAGATTGTGCTGCTATTCATTGAAGACTGCGTAAATATTACGTTAATTTATTATTGTATCCTTTACCAATTTTAAATCTTAATAGTTTAATTTTGTTTTATTTAGGATAGGAGCACAAAACTAATGTATTTCACATTTATGTATTCCATCTTATAATGCAGTAAATTAATTGAATTTGAATTTGATAATATAACAACTGTGACAGACCACTTTTTTTTCATATATCAGAGACTCATATATCTATGTAATATGAGAATACAGCACAACGCCAGAATCCAGCAGTGTCAAGCACTGCTTTATTCTGGTTTCAAGGGAACATGTGGCCACCTCAGAATTCCCGCCCTATTTGACGCCCTAATTCCTTGGGCAGTAGTTTCTACCCCATGCTCATTTGCTAAAATAATATAATAAAAAAGGTATTTAAAGGTTTCTCATGGGACAGGAGTTGCAGTAAACAACTAACTATAATTATTTAAGCGCTATTCCAGCCAGTGCTTATTTCTAGAACCATTTTTTGAGTTAGGCTTTATGTAGAGTCTTGATTAATTTCAGACAGAAGTCAGACTTCGAATAAATCAAATAACCTTATTTGTAAATCCGGTAGACAAAAATACGTTTTAAAATACGATGCATTGAACAGGAGTAACATATGTCAAGTTCAGGCTGAATCTTTGATTTTTAAACGTTCATTCACAAATTTATATACATATATCCATGATATTCCTTAATCACAATAAACATTTTCATAAATTCGTTCTCGCCAGCACAACTGTATACTCTGCATAGTTGTCGAGGAAGATATAACATAATACGAATATAATATGATCGTGACATATCATAAAAGGAAAATTCCTGACATGCCAAGCGCGTGCTTCGCCGTCGTGATGGCCGCCTCGCTATAAGATAGGTACTTACCTACTATACTACTTAGTATACTAGTATTTTGTGAGTTTGTGTGTGTGTTTTTTTAAGACTAAATAAATAAGGTTCCTCAATTGTATCGACGCATGTTTGTAATGTTATTGGATTCGCAGCAACATCCAAATTTGTATAGGTGTATGTATCTTCTATGTCATATGAATGATGGTTCACGCATTTATGAAAATCTAATAAAATCGGATTAGAAGCTCAGTAGTGTTAATATGTCGTAAAATAAAGAAAACTCCCAACATATGATAAACCGACATTTTATAACTTTTTATTATAGACGTTGAAGCCGCATTTATGTATCAAAATGCTTTACAAAATGTATATTTTCACCGCAATAAAAAAGCATGGATGAATGAGAATCATACGTTATTTTACAATATACGCGACCTGCTCACATCTATATACGTTTAATGCACGTATTTGATTTATTAAATTTAATTTTAATTATTTTTTTACCAACGCTATTAAAATTGCACGCATAATGTTTTAAAATTCTGGACAAAATTTAACAGAGCTGCTGAAATTTAACAGACGATTACGCACGTTTATTTGTTTATATTATTTTAGTATCGTTGTAGTTTTACATTGAAAATTACACGATTATTTTTATAAGGAACCCCAATTAATTATTGACGTCATCATTAATATAGTGGTTTAACCAATGTAATAACGTATTAAGCTTAAATATTAACCGGATAAAATCTTCCACTGAAATGTAGGACAGGCAGGCTGTCAAATGAGGGAGGTTCAGTAGAGTTCCATTCTTTACGGAACCCTTAAAATGATCAGACCTAAATGACCCTGCGTTAGATTTTTGACTTTATGATTTAATTACGGAGGTTGTTATGTTTATAATAAAGTCTTATTACGTGGCGAGAGTCGAGGTTCATTAAAACCTCTTTCACCTTGCTTGGGTTTAATTATCCGTTTTCTTTGTTCGCAAACGTTCGGCCTCTGTGCAGTGGCAAATAGTTCGTTGTTTCATGAATCAGCCTCAGAGAATTGAGCGAATTTATGTTAAAACATTAGTCAAATTTAATGCATTTCAGTTTTATACTATTTATTCTTTTTTAAATTTTCATTATAAGTAGTATGAACTATAATGAAAATAAGCTGAGGAAATATCAATAGAAATGTTTAATGACATAGAAGTAATGGTACTTACGAAAATGCTAGTTAGCTTACAGTTGTATGCCATATTCATTACATAAAATTTTATGTGATAATATATTTATGTACCTAGTATCTAAAGTATTTAAGTGACTTAAACGTCGGATGAGAGTATCTTTCCATTACTTACGTTTCTCCTAGATGGAGTGCGATTGACCACTACACGACAAATCACTTAACTTCACTTTATATACTATTTCCTGCCCTCCAAGACTCGCCCAACATTTTTCTTTTTCTTTTGCTCTTTGTCAGCTTTTCAGAGGCGAAGATTAAGATAAAGGATACCATTACAAAGCAGTTGAGTTAGCTGTCTGCGAATTAAGGCAGTGACAATGCAAATAATATATTTTTTGATTAAACAATTTGTTAGTTTAAATTTATACTCTAGTATAATATTTATACTCATAATAATAAAATTAGACTATATGTAAAGATATCTTCACTAAATTACTTACTGTAACCGCCTTTTATACATAAAGTGAATTTTTATATCATATTTGTTAAATGAAGCTTCTTTATATCATCTAATTTAAGGACTTCATTATAATTACTTGAAATATACAAGTATTTTTTTATATATAAAGAACAAATAATCACTCAAAAGACCGATAGAAGCTACGTTACTCTACATTTCTCGAAACCTATATTCAATGTTCCGTGTTTCTATAATTTAAGAGTTTTTTATTTTATTTTTCTATATATTGTTTTTTATAACTTTCTTAAAGATTAAAAGCATTTTTTTGTCTACAATTGGAAAACTATTACATCTGATACCATGGAGCCAATTATTTTCGTGGTTTGTTTTAAGTAATGAAATTAACATTAAGTAGTTATTATATTTTATAATAACATCATTAATGCCTATTACCTTTATATGCAAAGACATACCTATGTACCAATATAACACATACTGCAAGATGTTAACTAAAATTTCGTTTCCCCTACCAAATTTGGGAATCCTGCCAAGCAGAAGATAATTTTAGGCTTCATTTGCTTTATTACATTTCGTCAGGGTAGGATAATAGCTACATACGAGCTACTTATATGTTACGTAAATTGGGCTACTTGTAAATAACTTTGTAATATGTTATTTAGGATAAACAAAAAATAAACATAGATGACTTACATACTATGTTTGTTTATGTATGTGCAACAAATGATAAAATATGTTATTTAAATTATAAATTTGTTTCGAAGTTGTTAGATAAAGCCTTATTGCTTCTACGCCGTACGGACCTCCGTATTACATTTTTCTGCCTGCTAAAGAACATGCTGGGTTCTGGTTTGGCAGACATCTTAAATATCAAACCAGATGGCATGTTCTGGTTTGGCTTTAAAGATGAACCTTACGATAAGGTGGACGGGTTAGCCGATGGGAAGTATCACCGTCGCCTATAGATATTTGCAACGCCAGAGAATCAATGCTGCGCTAGCTTTGAAGAAGACTTTTGACATATTCTTTTAAAAGAGGCCCATATAATAGCGCTCCAGGAATACCTCAGGAGGTATTCTACATCTTACATGTGCTTGGACTAATTAGAATATTCATCCGAGGCATTCTAAATTAGACTTCAGGGTTAGTAATGACTCTGTGGGCAACCTCAGTTAGAAATCTAGTCCTATTTGATGTAAGTTGCCAAAATATACAGGTGCAAGTAGCCACTTACCATTAAGTAAAGTTCTCGTTTGATGTAATATAATGTTTATACAACAGGGAGTAGTAACTTCTAGTGATGATTTAACATACATGTAACGAATCAGTGTATCCAATATCATTGCGCCAGATATATCAGTCTCGTCTTTCCGACAGGGGAAGTGAACAATTTTATAAATAGGAGAGAGTCGGATAACTCAGGTTACACGACTCGCTTTATGCCATGAAGAATAGTCAGAAATAAGACTCTTGACTGACGGAACAATAGTTTAATCTTTGCGTTTGAAATAAAACTGCTCCTGGAAAAGGAGAACGTAAGTAGGTACCTGAATATATTTCTTCTTAAAGATATAAAAAATCTTAAAAGAAGTTATACCTAGAAGTGCTCGTATATTAAAAGGGGAAACAATTTTGCTTGAACTGAAGATGATTCCACGTAATTTTATAATAGGATTAGTTATTAATGTGTTTTTAATAAAACATGGTAAATATGTATTTTTAAAACGCTCTTCTTTTATTTCATAATTGATACAAAATGTCGCGCTTGTACCTATAAGCTCATATAAATCATTTAATAAACGCTTCGATTTGCCAATCTTAGATGATTTAAAATAGCGGTTCTTGTTGCGCATCTTAAAAGAAAATTGTTCAAGACGAGGGATCTTCGCGGATTTCTCTACGATTGAAATAGCAAACGAGCATGCAGTTCACCTGATGATAAGTGGCAACTTCATTCAGACCACGGGTTCTATTTGTACGAGTATCTGAAGAGGTTTGACATTTGCGGTCAATTTTGTGAGAGTTTATCCCCTTGCCCTCTGCTACGTAAAGTTACGCTTGTTTAAGAGCTTACTTACAAATAATATTTAAAACCAAAGTTATGATCGAACGCTATATCTTTTTTATATGAAGTAGGAAATGAACAAGCAGCCACCTGATGGTAAGTGGTTACTGCTGCCCATGGACATTTGTAAGCAACTTCATATAGAACAGGGGTCATAGCAGGGGTCGATCACAATTGCGCTGCTCCTGAGGATTAAAATGGTCGCCTCATATGAAAGTGCTAGCAAACACACCCTTTCACCGAAAGGCAGAAACAACTTCACGCTAGAAATAGGTGTGCAGGGTGCTTCCCCGAACTATACTCGTTCTACTTAAAAAAAAATACTGAAAGAAGTTTCTTAACCAAAAGTATTAAATATTCTTATTGTTCTATATTATTTTTATTACATAACATTATAGTTAAATAACATATCACAGATAGTAGTGGAAGCCAACCGCGCATTACGCAAACATGGCGCTTGACGGAACAATTTGTTAGGCCGTTCTTTGTAACGTCTCGCTTTGTGATTCCCGTTAACATAGCGTGAACATTTTGACAAGTAGAATTTGTTTTGCAAGAGGGTGGAGAATACATTCAGACAACGATAATTCCACTCTTACCAGTGTCGAGCGAAGCGTGATGCTGTAATAATATTCAATTTGGTCGGCAATGTTTTGTTTTAACATATAAAAATATCATAATGAAAGGTAAATTTCAAGTAAAATTATTTACGTATGTATGTATGATACTAGTAAAAATGCTTCTTATGTTAGCTTATTTGTTGATCATATTAAGATATTTCAAATCATTTTCGTGTTATTTTCGTAATCAATATACCTAACATGATTGTTAAGAAATTCAAATGTATTTTTACCGTTCCAGTGTTCCTTTGACTCAATGTAAGTTACGTATAAGGAGAGCCTTTAACTTCTTCTCCAGTTGAATTGAAAAGTATATGGGCGCGTCACAAGCCTGAACATCATAACATCGACATAATGAAGATTTTATCTAATTAAGTAAGTTTCCGTACAAAATACATTCCGCACAAATTCAGTACAAAATATAAATCATATTACAAAACAATGTTAGTTAGCGTTGTTTCGTATTGAAAGCATTGGATAACGATATTATTCTTTTTCCGACAATATTCGTTTGAACACAATAATGAAGTGTTGAATACTTGAACGAGAACTGAATACTGCACATTCTAAAACATACAATGCTTTAGTTTGCATATGCTTTATTCATTGTTTTGTTTGTTAGATTCTTGTTTGTGGAATGAATATGTGATTTAATAACAACATTGCATAAAAACTATTTAACAAGTTTTTATCTACTCTTCCAATAGTAAAAAATACTTTATTAAAGGTAAACGTAGTTAGAATGTATGATTTTAGACTAATATCGTGGAATTGATATTCGTTATTTAGACCCAGTTGGATCGTGGTCACGGTGAAACTAGCGAGTTTCGCCGTGACCACGATCCATGTAACTGAACTAATATAAATTCTAAAACCACATATCGTGAGTACCCGTAACAAATGATAATGTAGTTTTGAATATCTAAGTAATATAGCTTGATTTAATATTTGATGGTTAGTTGCAATGAGCACTGATAATTAAAGTTGCATATTTTTAAAAGTTATGAAATATTCTTATTACATGGTTCCATAGATTTTTTGGTAAGATATAAGTAGATTTAGAAGAGTATATAGGTAGTTAGTAGGGCTTGTCTAGCAATATTTAATTTTTGAGTAGGAGATCAAATGCAAATATATGAATTCGTAAATATACAAATTTATTGTTTTAGGCAATTTTCTATTCCTGTCAGAAACGAAGAGAAAAAATAAACATCATAGCAGGGGAATAAATCTGAACTTGGAGTATATCTCTTCGTTATTTTTATACTGTTTTCCATAATTTTATCAAAATACCTAAACAAACATTTCTATAAGGATACAGGAGGACGTTAGGAAAAGGATGTTTTTTATTTGCTTTTTTATAATTTGATATGTCAGTATTTAATTGAATATAATAATAATTTTGAATTTTCAAGAATAGCTTTAAAGTATATTTTCCAGGAACTAATTACATTTTAATTCGATAAGTTAATTCCCGTTTCAATTTTCATACGAATTAAAAATTAAATTTACGTGGAAACCCTTTCGCTTTTTAATTTCCTGGTGTAAAGTTTTGTGTCCTAGTATAAAGCGGGTTTTGCGAGACTCAGGAGCTCACTTTGCAGTTTGTATACAAGGAAATGCACACTACACGGAACAAGTCGACACGAAGCTTTATTTTGCTTTCATATGTCTTTATAGTTTTATGTCGACTATAACTAAGCTAAAGGTACTCTAATCTGATCTAAATTAACAGTATACAATTTTTAACCCTTTTCTCTTACACAAAAGTTACTTAAATCGATATTTCTATCTATGAATTATAACAATTATAAACATGTTCTCCATACACATACAATAAGAAACGCTTTTAACACTGCTTCTAGTTTCAAATTCCGTTTAGTTCCTCTGCTCACACAAATGATCAGGCTTAGATTATTGTCCTTATCTTTAAAAAATCATCACTACATTAAGATCTGTCCGAATCGAACCGAATCCCGCCTGTTTTAATAGGTACACCCACATTCAAAAGTACAATCTGCGTTTATACGTTTGAAATATTATGTTGGAATGCCGTATGACACGGCAATGACTACGCGGAAATTTTCCCGCCGTGTAATTTCCTGCTGTAAAGTTTTAATTCTCACATACAGTGCGCTAAAAGCGTCTGGCAAGTTCCCTAGCCGCGCATGTATAGAGGCTCACTTCCCACACAAAGCCCGCGAGCACAAAGACAACCTTCACTCCGTTTTGATCTGCCTAGCTTTAGATGCGTCAACGCTTCTCACTTCCAATTCAAATGTTTTGATTAAGCTATAGCTACGAATCATTTGAACTACGTGCCAACATATTTTATGGTACCCATACTTCTTCATGGTTCAATGAAATAATAAATGGAAAGTGAGTTTGATGGTGTCTAAACGTGTCATGGATCATCTTCCAAGACGTCATTGTACACCCGTTTCTAATAACAGAAAAGTTCATTGCTTTATTTTGTCTTAAAAGTGTGGTAAGACAGAAGCACTTATATGAGGCTTAACCCCAAGGGGTGTCAATGCATTAAAGGCTGGTCTCAGGTTAGACCCTTATTTCAACGAGGGTTGCTTGTAGATGTTCATGGGCGGTTGTTATCATTTACCGTTAAGTGGTGTGCTTGCTCGTAGACTAATTCTACGAATTGATAAACAAAATTATCTATGTTATACTTCCAGTACTTTCCAGAGTAAAATTGGTACTGAAAATTATTGGTATTTACAGTAAATTTCATAACATTTGAGAGTCTTTTGGGAAGTTGGGAATTCTCAGGTTCTAAGCGCCTACATCCAAGACCTTCAAGGATAAGACAGCTTTTGTACCTGACAAGTTGCAGAAGCGGATGAATCTCGTCAGCTGGCTTCTAAGTTAGTTATTCAAGTAAATATACATACGTATTACATTTGTTCACGTATTAAGTTCGTAATATTGTTAACAATGTTTCTTCTGCAATATCTGCAATTTTACAAAACGAAAACTTAATGTAAGGAATAGATTTCGAACATATTTTTTTTGTTTTAGAGGAACTTTAAAACACATAACATTAAATATCATAATTACTACAGAATATGTTGTATATATTAAATAGTTATTTTGTACCTGCTCCTTTTTTCTATTAATCTATTCAATGTTCAATTAATCAATTAATCTCTTACGCTCACAAACGTCGGCAGCGTATTGTCACAATGGAAAAATATGTAGTATTTTATTATAGCATAAAAATACAAAATTATTAATTTTCGGAATTAGATATCAAGCAGCAACTTTTCTTTTCAATTACACATTTTTTACAGAAAATGCTGTAGTTTATTTTATAATTTAGTTTATCCAAGTGTCCGTTCGTTTTAAATCCTAACTAAATTATCAAGCTTCCATATTTTCATTGAATGCAAAACAAAGTAGGGATGTGCAGAAGTAGGGAAGTTTTTCCGCCATTTAATTTCCTGGTATAAAGTTGTAATTCGCGGCATAAAGCGTGCTAAAAGTGGCGTCTGGAAAGTTCCCATCAGTGCGATGCACCAGGATCTTACTTTGCACACAAAGCCAAAAGCACAAAGATAACATCCACTCCATTTTGTGTCTAGTTGTCGCCGCATATGGGGTGTATGCGGTCGTCAAGTGAAGTGGCTGGATATGTCATTGTTTTATTATAAAAATACAAGTAAATATGTAGTTATTTGTTTAAGAAGTATAAGTACAAATCTACTTTGGAGTTCATAGAATGAGTGGCTACTGTTATATAAATATTCCAGGTTGTAGAACAATGTAGTTCAGCCGGGGAAGTACCACCGCCACACCTATTTCTAGCGTGAAACAGTTCTTGCGTTTCGGTGGAAGGGTGTGGTTGCCGG
>DWNE01008012.1:0-11828 GCA_018249875.1 Cecropterus toxeus | reverse complement strand
CCATGGGCGGCAGTAACCACTTACCATCAGGTGGGCTGCTTGCTCGTTTGCTACTTCATATTTATAAAAAAAAATACGTATATTACGTTAAACATATTCTTTCTTCAGACTTTTTACTATGTTGTACACCAAAGTCGCAAATGGTAACCAAAATTCAGCAGAAGTCGCGAAATCCATTTACCCACTTCCCACCCGGTCCCTGTTGTAAGGTAGATAGAGCACCTTGCCTTTTCTTTCCTTTACTTTTTCACATATTAATAGCAACATTAATTTGTAACGTAACATAAAACGTATTATAAAAATAAAAGTTATAATTGATAGGTTAATTAAATTTAGCATGCCAGCTTCCATACTTTACAATTTACAATGTGAAGTTCAATAAACTCTAAACTAATAGTTAACAATAAATTTTATGCGTTGAGCAAAACCGGACGGGGGCAGACGTAGAGTATGAGTACTGCTAATAATTTCTTGCACGCTTCCGTGGTTCCGTTTGCCCTAAAGGCTTTGCTCATGGTTGTTATTTAATACTTTGTTGGTAACCGGTAATGCCTTTCCCAATCAGTACTCATTGAATCTATGTAATAGGCCAGAATTCTCAGGTTATTATGGGTTTGACTTTATTTGTTTTGATGTCCCGCGTGGCGGAGCGGTCACTATACCGGCCTGACACGCAGTGGGTTCCGGGTTCGATCCCCGGCCAGACAGATATCAATGATGAGTTTAGATTCTGTTCTGGGTCTAGGTGTTTGTATATTCGTTTTTGTGTGTCCATGGTACCCACGATACAAGTGACAATCCTAGTGTGGAACTATGGGTGTAGAAAGCGTTTTATCTGGTAACGCGAATGCTAAGCGCGTTGCCTATTGCCATTAGAGAAGGTCCATGTCCTGAGTGGAACTCAAAAACTGATGGGACGAATAAAAATTGCATAGTTTATTAATTCTTTGAGACTTAATTTATATAGTTGAATAACATGTAATTATTACCTTTAAACTTCCTACTTTAGATAGATCTTAAAACTACATATTTTGATAAAGTTGATTCCGGATATTTTCGTTTTAATATGAGATCTATATTAGTGTATCAACATACGCGGAAACATAAAATAGACGCTTAGTGATAGATAGAGAATAGTGTCAAGTTTTCATAAAAAATATAGTGTCATAAAAAATGTTAATATAAATACCATATGTATTAAAAATACCATCTCGGTAATCAGTTGCTTTGTTTAACATTATAAGCTTGGTATTCCAATGAATTTATGGTAGCATATAAGATCCTTTAAGAATTTCATCTCGCAGAGAAACTCTTTGACAATCATACTTCAAATATTTTAATTCTAAGGACACAAATATATGAATAAAAATACTCGGTGCTCCAAATACGCAGGCTTAAAATGAAAAACAAAACAATATAAAAATACGTAGATTCACTTATATATGAGGCAGCCTCGGAAGTAGCAACGCGTCTGTGATCGACTACATGTAGAAACCCTGTTCTATTTGAAGTTGCTTACAGACGTCCATGGGCGGCATAACCACTTACCATCTGGTGGACTACATGCTCGTTTGCTACTTCATTTTTATAAAAAAATGACTGTTTTAACGATCAAATTTGTATAATTTCTTTTTCTTATACCTGCACATTATTTTAAAATAATATAATTTATAAATTTTGATACATTTCAAATAAACCTTATACGAATTTATAAAGCGTATATCAATTAATATTTTGATAAAAATACTTGCAAATATAACCCATTCTCATTGTATTTTTTTAAATATTTATAAAAAATATTAAAATCCGAAATCAGATGTAGGCAGAAATCGAAACGCAATTTGGATCTCGTACAATATCTTATTTGAAGTTCTGAAAATATATCATTATGAAATCTATTTGAAAACATTATATAACAACTACTGGTGGTGTGCCGGTGGATTATTCCTGAAACTAAATTCTTACTTCCTTACTCAGTGGTATCGACTGTCTATAATGGTTTTCGTATTTAACAGTAACAATTGCTTCCCTCCATCACAAATCAATTTTATAAATAAATCAAAATAATCCATATCAACTGGATTTCAGTGATTTTGTGTGAGTGGCTGGGGTATCAATTATTTTTAAAATACTTTTTACGACCCGTTATGGTCACTACACTGATGTGATACGCGGAGTTCCAGGTTTAGCCTCGGTCAGGCAAAAATGCAAAAGGAGAATCTAGATTTTTGTTTAGGGTCTGTGTATTTTTTTATTTGTGTATCAATTAAACTCGTGTATTATTGCTGGTGAAATCGAAGACCCTCCTTTTAATATGTTTTCGGCTTAAAATATATCTATATATTTTTTTTGAGGCGCATTAGTTTAGGGGTCAAATCAGTTAATTTTCGTATTATTTTGTAAACTATGCATAGCTGACTTTCATATGAAACGACCATCTTAGCATACATAGAAATCCTTTCTTACATGTCCAGGAGCGGAAATCATCACTCACCATCAGATGAAATGCATGCTCCTACATCATCTTATAAAAAAGAGTTTATTCTGATTCTCTGAAAAAGTACTTCTAAATATCCGATCGTCGTATGAAAGGAAGCCAATCTATCCCCATCCAAACGTAAAATAAGCTCCAGTTCGTTCAGCTATCTGAAAATCGGTCAAACATATCTGCACATTGAGTCAAAGAAACATATTTATTCGTTGCGGAATTATGGAGCCACATATGATTTGAAATATTGACACACACCTAGAGTAAAGTCACAAAATTTTATGAAAATAATAGTAGTTTTGAATTTAATCTTTTGATAGATTACCCTCTGGCACATGCATGTATAGTCATATTTATATGAAAAAAAAATCCTCAAAATCGAAACCAATTACATAAGTTGATTTGTAAAATGTCTTATATAGATATTTTTACAATAAGTTAAAGATCTAAATAATCAAATCAATTTGATATTCAAAATGTCTCATATTGTTTTTAGGATAAGTTACATTTCTAAATTATTACAATATGAAATAATATTGATTTTATTATGTGTTATATGTCAGAAATTCAGGTTTCAATTACAATTACACACAATTGGCTCAAGCAGGATTATGTGAATATTGATTTTACTATTAATTATATGTTAGGATATGTAAGGTTATAAATAGAATTACATAAATCCTACCGGAGAATTGGCGTCTTAGTACCATATCGTATTTTCTCCAATACGCCTTAAACAAACTAAAATAAAAAATAAATATCTACCTGGCCGAGGAACGAACCCGGTACTCATTTGAAACCGGAATGGCAACCATTCCAATCATTCCGTATTATATCGATTTTGAATAGTACCATAGATTCGAAACGCTTCATAGGAAAAGGTCAACATTCAAAGCTAAGGGCTCATATCAATGTTATCATGGATAACAGGTCCACGTGTCAGGATGTTCGTAAGCCGAGATAATTTCAGATTATGTTGACAATGACAAAGCGGTCAATCATGAAACTAATTTGCATAGGAGACGCTGTTAGGATAAAGGCTACAGCCTAATCTTGTATGCTGTCGCCTAATATGTAACCAAGTCGTGTTCTTCATTGTCTACAAGTGGTTAAGCATGAATATCAAAATTGCTTTTACTTGTATGTTCCGCAAGAGAGTGAAATTACAACTTACTAATATTATAAATGCAAACGTTTCTGAAGAGAACTAGTAACTTCGTTAACACGTTAACATACGTAACACGTACAAATAAAAAACCCAACTGCCTAAAATAAAAAATTTGGTGGTATATATTTAATTTAACGCTTATATGAGTTTTTGTCATAATAACTTATATATTGAGATTTACTATAAAAATCGTCACGCTCCTTGTAATGGAAATGGAAAAGTCCATTTTATAAATTATCTAACCAATGCCACTTTCCAAACTGAGAAAATTCTAATGACATGTCACAATCCGTCAAACTGTTTGGGCTGTAGCGCATGCCAAAATAATGGGACACTACTTAACTGTAGTCGGAAAGATTTAACTCCAAATACCTTATAAATGAGGCCGTACGATACAAAATCATAGCTACTACGAATGCCTCGTACTAATATATAATATTTAAGATATATCGTTTTCTATCTTTCTTTCCCTTTTAAGATATAGCGATGGTTATAAGGAAATGCATTGCAATATTTTGTAAAATATTTTAAAGTTGGTAGAATTATTTGACGTTCGCCTACGGCGGTGCCGCCTTCCTACCTATTTCTATTTTATAATAATACTGTACTGGTTAGAAGGGTGTGGTAAACTTATGAATCCCATTTTATCTTAAGGAGCAGCATAGATAAGTTCTATGATCAATTTTAGGTAAAACTGTTATAGATATGTTAGAGGCACAAACGAGCATGGGGTCATATAGCCAAACTGAAATCCTGCCTGAAGTAAGCGCCTTGCTCATATTGCTATCTTACTACCAGTAAGCTGCATACTAATTAGAGCTTTTTTTTGTAACATTTAAGTAGCAAACAAGTGTACAGTCCGTCCAATGGTAGTTGGCCACAGATGCCTATGAATGAACAAATAGACATCTGCAAGTAACTTTATATAGAACTAGCTGTGCCTTGCGGTTTTACCTGCTACTACATAATAATGTTATATTACCTATAGTCTTCCTCAATAAATGGGCTATTCAACAGAACATTTTTTTTTCTATTCCAATCAGTAGGTTCTCAGGTGAGCGCGTGTAACTAAACAAACTCTTCAGAACAACTAAACAAACTTTCACTTTATAATATTAGTATAGACAAAGCTTCTATCTGAAGTCATTCTCAGATGCATCGTTACTCCCCATAACTAAAATAGTTACCTCATTTATAGTGAGACAGCATCCACACCTTTTCACCGAAATGCACATCCGACGTTTGCCAGTGGTAGATCACCGTACGAACCATCTTCAAAACGACCTTCTAAAATCCTAGCTTTTATTATCTATCAATAAAATAAACAAGCTACCTGATGGTAACAGTAACCATCTGTAGAGTTGCAATTTACATAGAATTCAACATAACAAGAGACTTAAAAGGAGAGCTCTTTTAATTTCATTTGCAAGCGTATTGCATGGGTACAAGGCAATAAGTAATCATATTATGTGATAGCGACGGACGACATGGGGCTCTTTATACTTAGCAATTGCGAGTTTCTGTAATTTATCTGTAACCAACTATCTTATAAAGTCTTGTGATTAAAAACTGTGCTGGTTTAAAAGGATTTGATGTCTTTGACATTTGACGGCAATATTAAACCGCTACAGTATATCCATATTGCCCGTTAGTTTGCTATTTCTGTCCTAGATATTGCCCAAATATTTCTGACGTAGATATTAAGCAGGCTTAGTATCTTAAAACATGAAAAACAGTTATTGATAAGAGTAATTACGCATATAAGGTCTATTTTATGAAGTTAATTCATTATTCATTTATTTTCACTAGTTTACCATTTTCACTTTATTTCTACATACATTCTCTCCAGTTGTGTAAAAAGAAACAAAGGAAAGGCTTCAGTGTGTATCCTACTAGATGTAGCTTGTCTCCTCACAAGAGACATGCAAATGCGTTGTTGAGATAAATGCTGCTCATGACTGCGCAAGTCACAAGCTGTAGCGTTAAGCTTTTATTTACCCTTGTTTGTACACAACTAAAGATGTTAGTATATACTTGCGTACATCTATTTAACAGGGTTAAATGGTGTCAAGAATATTTAGGTAACAAAGCAATTTTGCTTGTTTCTTATTAATATGTCCTGTATATCCAATAAACCAGGAGTATTGATATTTATATTTTATCAAAGATGTCATTTTACCACAAAATGTTCAGGTTTGATTCGTGGGCATTTTCAAGTCCTTTACTAAAAAAGTTTTTCTAACTAAATTTTAATTCAAAAATAATCATGGTAACACTATTAGCAGTTACCCTGGTTACTCCTTGAAAACTAAAAAATATATATTTGCAATGTATTCGAATTTACAGCCACGCTATGAAACTAGGTACTGCCTGAAAACTCCTAGTTCATGGCACCATATTAAAACCCATATGTACGTTGGCTGTATACGTAAAATATTTACTAATCCCTCATTTTTGATGAACTAATGGCTGCCTCCTGGCGAGACTCATCAGGAGATGGCGACACTGCTTTCTGAATCACGCTATCGAGATTTTCTCAACATCATGCATATTTATATACGACTTCCGAACAGAAACTTTTGCAGCTCGACCACTCGTTAGGCTTCATCACTAGCCTAGCGGGAGATCTACCTTTGCCAGAAAACCTTTTAACATGACATTTGACATTCCATCAAAAAAAATTAAAGATCTACACTTTCTTTCTTAAATCTGAATCCGCCCCCGCGTGTTACCTGCACCACAACCCGTGCACCGATTATTATCTTTTATTCATTTTTCTTCAGATATGCGCCGCGATTAGAAAGAATCTATCTCTAAGATTTATGTTTTATAAAACAATAACGTACCTAGTACCACGAACATTTCCCAGTTCTACAACTGATATAAATAATACTAAGTTTTTATTAATGCAAGTTTTTCTTGGATGCAGATTTATGGTTGTAGTTTGACCTATAACAGTTTTCAGAGAGGTCGTACATTGTGTCTCAGTTATAATATAACGATTTGATGTTTAAAATTCGAGATTTAAAACGTTAATAATGTTATTTTTTTTATAATATGAAAATATAAACTCGAAATTTGCGATAAAAAAATATAAAAAAATATCATTTAACCGTTATTTAATAATTCCAAATTGTTTTATATTGAACTAATAAAGAATTTATAATATACGAAATAGGTTTTTAATAATACTATTATATTTAAATAATTTATAAATTTGTTTAAATATGATATAAAAGTTTAAAAATAAGTTTTAATGACCATAAACGAATATATTATTTTTGTAAGGCAATTTAACTAAAACAACCTTACTTCCAATCTTAAAAACTTGTTCCAACACGCCTACCCCAAGTTTCAACTTAACTGAACATTTAGTTTAACTAAACTTGCCCAATTAAAGGCTGCGAACAATTTATCAATGAACCTCAAACCCTCGAAATTATTGTTGGCACAAGACTATTTATTGAATAAACACCTCCAGAAAACCTTTGAAGAATAACAGAGAGAGATTTTGAAACAATAAGAGCCAATTGACTACTAACAAAAATAATAATAACTTTTGAAATTCAACAGCTCTTCGTAACAGTAAACCGACATATAAATATTTGAATAAATAAATTTATTAAAAAAATATTATTTGAATAAATTTATTTAACTATTCCAAAAGATATCATCTTTTACATTCAATGTAGAGTTAGTATTGTACCATGAAGTAGATCTTACATTTAGGTGCTTTCATTGCTAGGTCTAGATGCCGGTTGCCAATTTTTAATAGTTCTATAAATACATGGTTTACTTTATTATATTTTTTTTTCTACGAATGCGCTTAATAATTCTGGACCATTTTTGATATTTTTCTTGTTTACTCAAGTGTCACTTATGTCCTAGAAAGTTATAATAATGTGATTTCATTGAATAAGATAAATCTTCCAAGCTTCAGCCTCAACACTATTAATATCTGGTATTATTTTCGACCTTTCACACGAATTTGCTCGATTATTAATTATTATCAGCTAAGGCCAAGCGTATACATAAAATTTGTGAGATCGATCAAATAGTTTAGTCGAGTTGTGTGCTTGTACGATTTTATCATTTAACTGTATTGTTGAAGTAAATGCGCAAACAACCCAGTCATCACCGATTTATGGGATATCACTGGGATAAAACGACTTGACATTTGGAAGTTAATTTTTTTTCCCTCATAGGCAAAAGAACATCAACATGCAAATAGATACAAAAAGAGCACATAATATAAAGACTGTCACAGGCATAGACAATATTTTGATACAAATACAATAAACATTAACGTAAAACTAAAGAGTTGTTCACTAAAAGCTGTATGTATGCGGTTAGCCTTAAATATAATAAATCTTTATGAAACCTACAGAGATATAAATATAAGCCTATTAGATGTATTGGGAATCTACTGAGTAGATAAATAGAGTATAATCTCCTTAATGGATAGCAAATACTCAAGTAATTTTGCAATTCAGCTTTTCAACCATTTAAGTATAAAAAATATTATTATGATGATTTATTACTCCAATAGCTTAGCTCCGATATAAACGTTTTTTCTTATATTTTGTCAAATATTTATTAAGTTAATATTCTGGCAACATATTTTTGTAACTTTACTTTCCAATATAAAATACTTTCCATTTTAAAAACAAATCTTACACAACCATTCCATGCAATAGACTTGGAAGTACACTACTGGCTAGGCCACTTTTAATCAGTATTTTTTTTCGATGGTCACATGGTCACATAGTTGATATAAGTAGGTGTTGATGTTACAGGATTTTGTCTCTAGTCCTACGACATCCACAGAAAAAAAGGAGTAGTGCTATCGAAGATAGACATAGAGCACATATTATTATAAAAACATATTATTATAAAAAATCGTAACATATGGTCACCATGATTGCCATGTTTTTTTTAATGAAGTAGGAAACGAGCATGCAGTCCACATGATGGTAAGTGGTCACTGCCATCCATGGCTATCTGAAATCAACTTCAGAGAAAAAAGTGGTTCTATCTTAAGTCAAACGAGGATTCGTTGATCTTTGTCCTCGACACAAAGATGGTCGCCTCTTATGAAAATGAGCCGGCAAGCAACACCCTTCCACCAAAACGCAGGAACTGCTTTACGCTAGAAATAAGTGTGGCGGCTCACTTCTATATGAGGCAACCAACCCAGTCATCGGGAGTAGCAAGACATCTTTGATTAAATTCAGATAGAACTCCTGTTCTAAATGAAGCTACATATTTCCATGGACGGTAGTAACCACTTACCATCAGGTGCACGCTCGTTTGTTATTTCAGTAAAATAAAAAAGTGAGCCGGCAGAAAAACCCTTCCACCGAAACGCAAGAATTGCTTTACGCTTCACTTTAAGAAATAGGAGTGGCGGTGTAACCTCTCCGGTGTTTAACCTTCTAATTGCATGTTATAGACTTTACACACATTAAAAAAGCTCTGTGGAATATTTTTCTTGGCGCCTTTCTTACAGTTATTTATGAGAATAAATAATATTACATGTACACTTCGAAACCTCCGAGGCGGCTAGAGTCGAACCTAAGCCCTAAGCCAAAGTTCACACCAATAAGTTATCGCAGCTTTTATACATATTCATGGAAATAGTTTCCTCCAACGTGTCGACATTTGTGTAGCAGTACACACTCAGGTATTTGGATGGAATTGTGTTTGTTTAGACAGATTTGTGCTCGCAGCAAACATTTATCGGACATTGTGACAAACATCTCTAATGTTATTACTGCAAATGTACTCGTTTAAAACTAAGTAATAACATTAACAAAGTGATATTTAACTGGCATTTCGTTGTTTTCAGTTTTATTATGATCGTAGAGTTCACTTGAATTGTAATGTGATGAGTGATTGGTTCTGCCACCCATGCCCCCTGATAATAAGTCTTTTTGGCATTTGTGTAGTTGCTGTTGGCCCTACTGGCCTTTACTGCTTCACCGGGTTTAATGGCGAACCAAAAGCTCATATATATGTATATATATATATACATATATATGTGTGTGTACGTATATATATATATATCCCTCTTTTCGGGGCCGATTGAGCTGAAATTTTGCATTCGCTTTTGGTTTGGATGTCCTTGTGGAGCCTTTTTATTTTGGAACTTTTGGATATTTATTGTGTACATATGATTTCCTAAGTTAACCAAATAGCATAATAGAAAAATTCTTATTTTCTCAGGTACTACAAAAGAAATCCATAAACATAATGGACAAGCAACGATCGAGTTTCACCAAGACTAGCTCGTCGAGAGCCTCCGTCACCGGCATCCTGGCGCTGCTGCTCTTCATCTGCCTTGCTGAATGTGCTACAGGTAAGAAAATAGTCTCAACCTACCCACGATAAAACCTAAATTTCTTCCGTATAGGAATAGTGTTTTTAGTACATGTTTATACCATTTCCAAAAACAATAATGGCTGATGTTTTCACTCTTACATTGCAATGTTTGTTTCCGTGGTGGTATTCCACTATACTAGGGATCTGTAACCTTTTGAGTTCGAAGAGTTAAAAAAATATTTATTGCAATTTACAAAATTTAAGTTTCCGAAAACCAATATTTTTTTACCAACAATAAAAAGCTTATTTACGCTAACATTACTATTGCGTGGAATTAAAGAGCCGGAGCTTCACGTCATAAGAGCTGCATGTGCGAGCCGCAGGTTACCGACCCCTGGGCTTTACCTTGCAATGTATAGGCGATATTATAAATAGCAATTGTTTGTGGGAAATGTTTTTAGCTTGTGTTTAAAGTGCACAGTATATTACATCAAATATCAATCTTGTTATTTGAGGTATCAGCGGAAGTAATCCGGAGACAGCTTCATCATAACTATTTTTATCCATTAGTAGCAGTTTGATAGTAGAGCTCTTCATGGTTCGCCTTTAGAGGCTTCTACTAACATTCTTAAGTATTTTAGCTTAAATTGGAAAGGGAAAGGGTATTGGATTATTCAAACTTAGTTCTCAAAGGTAGGAACATATCTGTACCCGACGTTAGGAAGGACTGTAATCATATCTAAGTTTGATTATAGATGTATATAGGGCGTTTGCCACGTAGTAGAATGAAATGGCTCGATCAGGGAAGTACCACTGCTGCACTAATTTCTAGTACAGCTATTCTTGCGTTTCAATGGAATGGTGTGGATGTAAACACTCATATATCAGACGATCATCTCAGTCCTTAAGATTAGTATGAGTGATTGACTTCTGATATAACCCTCGTTCTATGTATATAAAGTTGGTTTCATACGTGCATGGGCAGCTGCGGCCACTTTTCATCAATGTGACTGCAAGCTCGTTTGCTACTTAGATCTCATAAAAACAGGCACCAGTGGCTACTTACCATCAGGGGGTTTTTAATTTTTTTGTTATTGTGGTGGCAAACGAGTATGCAATACACCTGATGGTAAGTGGTTAGAGCCGCCAATGAAAATATGTAACCAAAATATAGAACAGGAGTTCTATATGAAGTCGATCACTGATGCATTGTTATTCCCGAAGACTGAAATGGTCGCCTCATATATAAGCGAGCAACCACACCCTTCCAACGAAACAGAAAAAACTGCTTCACGCTAGAAATAGGTGTGGCGGTGGTACCGCCCTGAACTACACTGGTTCTACCATCTGGCATGCTCATTTTCCACGTCTATATCAGAAAAAAAAACGATTTTTTTAAACAAGTTTCTAACAAAAATACCTACTTTTATACATATATGTCACATAAACACATTACAAGTCCTTTATGTTTATGAATAGGTAAACTCATGTATCCGCCGCTTGACACCAACTTATTCTAAGCAGAACGTGTTATGATCCCATTATTCTGAGACTAGATTAATGCGACAAGTTTGTCTCAGTCGTGATTGCATACGCAACCCACGGCTCTAGCTAGAGAAAAATTAACGTGTAACTTTGTTTTTATGGTTATTACTGATAGATAACGGCTCTAGCTAGAGAATAAATAACTATTGTTATTGTAACTTTATTTTTAAAAGTTATTTAAAGTTATATAAATAGATATATTTGATTGAAAGCAAGTTACAACAGTATATTAAAAAATATAAACTAATTAGATCTAGTGTATTAAATCTAGACATGCTATTAATATTCTACTAACTCATATTCTGT
>DWNE01008011.1:0-11828 GCA_018249875.1 Cecropterus toxeus | reverse complement strand
AGTAAAAAATAAAATAAACGATAACGTTAGAAAAGCTAAAAATAAAAATAATAATAAATAACAAAAATATGATGTCCTGTGCGACTAAACCGCCGTTTCATCTAAGCTTATAACAGAGTTAAGGCCTGCTGCCGCTGGCAAAAGATTCTTACGCGACTATTAATAATTACTTAGCTGCATAAAATTACATTTAAATTACAATACTAATCTTCATCTGCACAAAAAAAACGGTGGTACGCATGCATGCGTATCGATTTTTTATACGCGTACAGCTGCTTTGTTTCTATTCGTTGCTTTAAACTTAACTTTTTTTTCGTCGTAGCTACACGAGGTCACGCTCAGGACTTTAAACGAGAACTAGATTTACTTATACGGGGCGATTCAGCTTCATTATCAAATAAATCACGTGTGACCGAATACAGGTAGAACTTCCAATGAACCAGTGAACAGCAGTGATCACTTACCATCAGATGGAATAAACTTAACTTTTATCACTGACAACAATCTAATTTTATTTCATACTTTTCCGTATCCTGCCACGATTGGTAAATATAGAGCAGTTTTTCCCAACGGGCCCACAACCCATAGGGGGGCAATTTAATACTTAAGGGGGGCCATATAAAAAAATAAGTCGACACAACTTTTACACTTTCGATTTGGGTTGTAATATAAAAGCTAATGCTTTTCAAGCATTTCTCACCTTCTGACGCAGTCGGGTCTGGTCTGACGCAAAAATTAATGTCAAAAAATCGAAAAGACAAATATTTATGCATGAGGACATAAAAAAATTAGAAATTTTAAGGTGGGGCATGACTTTAAAAAGGTTGGAAAACACTGGTTTGGAGTATTTTGTTAAACTTTACATCATTCTTTCCAGTTGCATACGCGGTGACTACCTTAAGGTCTACTCTGAGGGTGGCATCCATGGGCCAGGACCTCCCGGCATCAACGAGTACTCCGCCTGGTCAAGAGTGCTATGTGGAAACAGAGTGGACGCCCCACCAGCTCTGTATTCCCCTGGACCATTTCTCGTGTTGGAGTTGAACTCTGGCGAGAAGGCGTCCAACGCTTCTGGGTTTATCGGAACATACAGGTTTATAGATAGGCGTGAGTGTGAAAGTTTTTTTTTTTTTTTTATTAATATGAAGTAGCAAACGAGCAAGCAGCCCACCTGATGGTAAGTGGTACTGCCGCCCATGGACATTTGCAAGCAACTTTAACTTTATATAGAACAGGGGTTCTATATGAAGTCGACCACAGATGCTTTGCTACTCCCGACGTCTGAGATGGTTGCCTCATATATAAGTGAGCCGGCAACCACACACTTCCACCAAAACGCAAGAACTGCTTCACGCTAGAAATAGGTGTGGCGGTGGTACTTCCCCGGTCGAACTACGTTGGTTCCATCACCTTTTTTTTGTTTTCGAGGGTTCAAAAAGGCTTCAAAAAGGTTCAAAACCTTCAAAAATTAAGTAGTTAGGATAAAAAGTCAAGTAATGCAGTTGTTTCTTCTCGATAATATTATGCTTGTAACGATAGGATTTAATAATATAATAAATCAAATATTGTATTTTCAACATTCATGTTTTATTTAATGGATATAAAATTATTCTTAGCACTGCATTGAAATTACAACTGAATCAATTAAACAAGCAACTAATCGAGAAATTACACAATGAATGTGTCATAATATTAAAACTTTTTTTAAACAATCTGTTCTTTATATTTACAATAATATTGGTCCTATTATGAAAATTATAGTCTATGTATTTGTTTCTTTGTAACATTCTTTCTTTTTCATTCCAGTGTCACTTCCAAAAAATAACAAAACGGTTGCCCATTTGCAGATAAAGACGACAGATGCGTTAAAAGAGCGAACATTTTAATATCATCCTTGGTTTCCACGACCCACATTGTCATTTAGATCAGGGATGGTACGGAACTTCGTATCCGTAACCGAAACTATCGGATATCCGAAATAAATAAAATATCCGTTACCGTGTCCGAAAAACTTTTTTTGGATAAATTCAGATATATTTCGGGATGTTTTTTTTTAGTTTAAGTAAATAAAACACACTTTGTTATTTAGAACAGGGACGTTATGGAGCTCTGTATCCGTAACCGCAACTATCCGAAATATCCGTAACCGTATCCCATAAAGAAACTTGGAAAATTGGGATATATTTCGAGACACGTTTTCTTATTTTAGTAAATAAAACTTTAAATTGATTAGGTAAAAATAATAATAACTAATATGACTAAATGTAATAGCAAATTATAGCATAGTAATAAAAGCAAATTATTACCGATTTGTATTTTAACGTTTAAACTTCCATAAAAATATAATATCCGTAACCGAAGCTATCCGAAAGTAACGGATAATCCGAAATAATTTCTCATCCGTTCGTAACCGATAATCCGTAAATTTCGTATCCAGATCCGAAACATCATATCCAAAACATCCCTGATTTAGATACCTAACATTACGAGCCGTACGCCCAACAATGCGCGAACAGCCTACTTTGCAATTGACGAAAACCACATTACTTTTTAATTTGAAACGTTCCCGGGATCTGCAAAGAGACTTTATTACACTCAGAGGTATCTCGCTTTTGACCCGTACACCCTTTGTGGAAGGTATTTTTTATTCATTTCTACGAATTCATACGGGAGTTAGCGCTCCCTCCGACGATTTCCCTTTTCGATGTTTTCGTTTTTATTCGCGTTTAGTCTAGAAAAATAGAATCGTTTTTTTTAGTATCGCATCGGATTTATATCGCGATCGGTCTGCTCTTGTTTGGGTTTATTTGATATTTCAATGCCTTTGATGGGCACCGGTTTTACGTGATCTGCAGTTTACAACGCATTGAAAATATGACTGGGTTTTACAGTTTTGATATTTTGTGTGTGTGTGTGTGTGTTAAGATGTTTTTGATACACTTATTTCTAGCGTGAAGCAGTTCTTGCGTTTCGGTGGAAGGGGGTGGTTGCCGGCTCACTTTTATATGAGGCGACCATCTCAGTCCTCGGGAGTAGCAACGCATCTGTGATAGACTTCATACATAACCCCTATTCTATATGAAGTTGCTTACAAATGTTCATGGGCGGCAGTAACCAGTTACCATCAGGTGGGCTGCTTGCTCGTTTGCTACTTCATATTTATAAAAAAAAATATATATTAACTTTATATTACTAAAGGTATTATATGCAAGGTTACGTAAAAATAGCCGAGATATCACTTAAAGAAATCATAAAAAGACATACTATTAGGTTTTGGATAGTGCTATAGCCAAATTAAACTAAGTCTTAGTATATAGCATTTGATGCTAATCACAGCTTATACCAATAATGTATCTTTTGAGTCAATTGTACAGAACACACCTTTCAAATTAAAATATATGCTCACAATTGCGTAGTACAATAAAACCTTGCACTCAAATTTTCGCTCAAACGATTGCAGCACTTTTATATAACTTGACTCAGTATCTTCATCTGTGCCACAGTGCACTATCCGTAACTAATTGTAACGAGACATAATTTTCTATTGAAAACGTATCTCGATGTTATTTCTACTTATTAAACACAAACAAACGCATAAAAAATAAAAAAATATATGTAGAATCTTCTATTATCGTAAGCTATATTTTTAATCTTCAATTTTTTTGTGCAATTACGAGGTACAGACACACATGTTAGTATTTTGTTTCATAAACTTCAATGACTCTAATCAATGACAAAGCATCAAAACTCACCCATAAATGTCACACGCAAAAATCATATCATATTTTTTCATTTAATTAAAATATATGATTTGTATTCATTGCAATTTGTTTGATCAAACATAAAAAGGGTATCAGGTATTGTTACCAAACCCTGACACGAAGTAACCTCCATTAAAACGGAAGTTACATAAAATTTTAGTGTACAGTCCCTTTAATACTGTTGTTTTTGTTACAGGTACGAGCCCATCGAAACTTATGGACATTATTGGATCGAACAAGCCCCAATATGTAAGGAACCCGGGCGATTTCCGCTCTATTGTTAGTTTTCACACCAGAGGAACTTCGCTCCACTACGCTTTTAATTAAAACAGTTTTTCCAACCAAATGGAGTTCTGTAATGAAATAAATTTTGAATTTCAACCAAGTGCCTGTTCTGTTGGCCGATATTGAGTTATTTAAAAAGTTGCCTGCTACCCGTTTGAGCCATTGGATATGGTTCTTTCTTTACAAGTAAGCTTGGGGCGTACACTGCTGCAATGTTTCAATGTAAATTAGAGAAAGATGGTACGGGGTTGTTAGCTAACACGTGTCGAATTAATAAGCCGCCTGCCTATTAGGCATTTGTTTTAACAACAGCTGTCAAATGAAAACTTGATGGCTTAATGTATCTACTAAAGTTACCAATGACGACCCATCTGATTCCAGATTGCGTTCGATGTTGCTAATCTGAACAAACGTAACTTTGGTGATCGGTTTATAGGATTCTACCCGAACTTTTTTGTACTGTAGAAACAGCACTGCTGTCATTATGTTGAAAAGGTGTGGTGGTGAAGCCACCGGTGTCGAAACATTAATTCTACTTTTGAGGCTAAATTGAAAAGTGCTATATACGTTTAAAAAGTTATTAAGCGTACGCAATCTTGATGTGTGGAAAAACGCGTTATATAAGTAATAATAAAGGGATTCATAAATTTTACTTAGACTCGGTATTAATTTTCCGAATTTGACATAGCGTGCTCAAAGGCCATTTTCGGTCGGAATAATATGAGTATTTTTTCTTTTGCGATGCCTAAGTCGATTCTAGATTTAAATTAAGGAACACTTAATAGGCTTACGTAGGAACATTTTATTGAAGAGGTGATACATTAATATTAAAGTAACGACAATTTAGAACGGTGAAATAGGTTTCATTTGACTTGGAATTAATTAGATCGCTTTATAAATAATAGTCTAAGTCAATTTCTACCTATTGTACTTTAGTCGTGATTAATACTTTATACGTAGACTAAAGAATGTAGAACTGGCACTAGTTGTAGTGAAATGTTTAAAGACACATGCCTTGGCTGACTATTATTATTATAATCTTACTGTATTATAAGTGCGAAAGTGTGTGAAGGTGTATGTGGTCGGATTTTCGGTTCGAAGTTCTTGCGTGAGGTAAAAGGAAGCGGTTGCTGGCTCACTTATATATGAGGCGACCATCTTAGTTCTCGAGAGTAGCGACGCATCCGTGATCGACTTCAAACTGAACCCCTGTTCTATATAAAGTTGCTTACAGATGTCCATGGGCGGTAATAACATCCACTTACCATCAGGTGGACTGCATGCTCGTTTGCTATATCAATCTAATAAAAAATGTAAAGCCGATTCCACATCGGCTACACTGTCTACACTGAGCCGGATTATATCAATCATTTCTGGTTAGGGTCCCATTTTTAATTCACACTTTGACGGATATAAACGACTAACTGAAAATTGTACAAGAAATCTATATTTTTATTTCTGTATGAGATGGTCAGGGATTCATTATTGTCTTCGAGCGTCATCTGCGGACTTAGTGGTTACTTGGATAGACATTTTGATTTCATACAAAATGTATATGATTGTAAAATGTTTTTATTATTGTCACTGCTGCACACGGCTCTTCTCTCAGAATGAGAGAGTATTAGGCCATAGTCCAACGCGCTGGCCAAGTGCGAATTGGCAGCCTTCAAACATCTTTGAGAACTCCATTTTTTTGAGAACTCTCAGATCTGCAGGTTTCCTCATGATGTTTTCCTTCACCGTAAAGCAGTGATAATTAATTTCTAATACGCACATCACTTCAGACAAATCAGTGGTGGGTGCCTGGGATTCGAACCTTGGACACTCGATTGAGAGGCCGAGTTTCAACCATTAGGCTATTACTGCTCTTGACGATGATGTAAAATGTATAAGCTCGGCGCGGTGTAGCGTGCAATACCCTTTACCGTGAGTCACGAAGTGTTTCACAGTTTTCATACTACGTGTAACTAACTATCAATTGAGTTACTTTAATTAATATTTGATTGAACATTTCCGATCGAATAGCGAGGACGAAGCGCTACTCGCTCGCTCTTGCAAATGTAGTTTCACTTTTGTGCCAGTGGAAGTGAGTACGATTCCAGCGGGATAATTGATAAAGACAAAGTGATGTTTGTCGTCTATGTTTAAATGTTACTAGCTGTGACACGCGGTTTCACCTGCTGTAAGAAATAACAAACAAACATATATGTTATATAGCCTATAGCCTTAGTCAATAAATTTACTATTCAATTCAAAAATATTTTTTCAATTCGAACAAGTAGTTCCAGAGATTAGCGCGTTTAACCAAACAACTCTACTGCTTTATAATATTAGTATTGAAGTATAGATATTCACAGTAGCTAGAAATGTTTAAAAACAAAAAACATTTTAAATTTAACATTGTGTAACATTTTAAAGTAATTAAGGGCACTTGAAACGACTCGTAATTAGAGTTGCTATATTATCCTTAGGGCCGACCCACATGATTATTGTCGCGTTTCACATTACATTTAGGCAAAACAAATGAATTTTCATTATTATTTATATGCTGGACAGAGAGGTCCCGCGTTGCATACGAGGGAAAGGGACAGGGAATTTCTAATGAACGTAACATGAGTTGGGTGAAGGGTCAACGACCCGTTTAGGGTGGCACCCCATGCGAAGTGCTAGGCGGTTTATTTTGATGCATTTTCTAATTGAATCGTTTCTTTAGACGTTTCATTTGTAATCAAACGTTCGTTTTATCTTGTTAGCCGCTTTGTCGAATCACGGCGCTGTAATTAATTATTGGGAGCTAATTCGTTATACCTATAATTACTTCCTTCCAGTTAAAGAAGCTTGTTGAAGGTTGAAGGGTTCGAAGTACTTCGGATTTGTAGTAGACTTGTCAGTAATAAGCTCTTTTAAATGTAGTATGACTTTTGTGTTCCTTTTGGGAAATACCTTCCGTACTTCAGTATTTTTTATTATCGTTCGATAATAAATATTTAACTATATTATATATACGTATACGTTATATTTTGCTTATGTATTTCTATAATTCCAATATTACAACTACGCTAACAACGCCTTTTTATATAACAACATATAACATCTGACATCTTATTTCCATTCAAAATTAAGGCTTGAACTTTCTAATTTTCTCAGAATCTATATTCTATCCGTGGTAAGAAAATTAGAAAGTTCAAGCCTTAATTAGACACACCTATGTGTGTTGGCTAAGTACCCAATTGTCCTAATTTATATATATTTTTGAAAATGAAAACAGACAGCGTCTTGTAATTAGACGTAGAGTTAAATAACATAGAGATAGGCAGATATTAATTAATTATGTAATTTATTTTTAAGCACCATTTCGAAGGCACGGCCGTCATTTATTACATAAAATAATATAGCGCTATCGTAAATGCAGTATCATAAATCAAGCTAATATTTGCGCCATATTTTTGGCGGTGCTACATTCGCAGCGGTCACGCCATATCACAAAACGTGCGAAATGTGGATTCGAAACTAACAAATAACTATTATTCATTGACGATAACATAATCGGTGCGAAATTTGACCAATTTTCGTTTGCGTTTAGAAATATTAACGCGTAATAGTAATAACTTTACAGCTTGTGGAATTTGTTTTACCCTTTAGTAAAACTAAATGTTCTTTCAAGCTTACAGGCGATAGCGTAGAACTCTTTGTCGACTCCGAAAGCATCACTGCCACATTTATTTCTGCTCAATAATAGCAGTTTTAAGCGCTGCTGTGTTCTGGAATGAATGGTGTGGTAAGGGAGACATACTTATCCGAGCCGTTCCAAGTTACACCGTTAGAGTAGCAACGCATCTGTGGCTAATTTCAGGTAATACTAGGGGTTTGAAAAAATTATCAATTATTTCATAAATCGATTATTATTTTTTAATTATTTCTTAGTTCCACGTACTCTTGATATCTTAACAGCAGCTTTATTATTATAGAGCTGGTGTTAAAATATCGGAAGTAGTAAACGCAACGCCATGTAGTGACTATTATTTTTGGTCTTTTGTATAAAAATGTCAACTATATAAGAAAAAGGTATTTGGGGGGCTAACATTATAATCAAAAACATAAAATTTATAATAAAACATCGATTTTAAAAAATATCGTTTATTTTTTTTTGTAAAAACATCGACTTTTTAAAAATCGATTGTTTGATTAAAATATAGAATCGATTAATATAAAAATCGATTTTTGCCTAGCCAAGTCATATCCCTCGGTAAGACTCAGGTTTTATCTGGAGTTGAAACATATCTTTATAGGCGGCAGTGGTCACTTGCCATCAGGTCGGCTGCATGCCGCCATATTTTAAAAAAGTCACGTGTTCCACGATCTATTTCGCTTTGGCTAACTTGATTTGGCTTTTTTTTGGTTCAAAACGAGTGGTGCGAGTTAGTGGCAAACAAACTTGTTTATTCAATTGGATCGACCCTTTATGCGATAGTGAAAGCGGTTAGGACCGGTCGAAAGCGGTTAGAGCCGGTTGAAACCGGCTGTATTGAGGCGTGAAAAACGCGTGCGAGCGGACACGCGCCGGCCCATGCGGGTACGCGTTGCTTAGAAACAAACATGGTTGTAATATTGAACTGGGAATAATTAATGGGATTTTTTGTTGTATAAAAAAGTCAGCGTGATATAACGTGGGAATGTTTGTTTTATAATTGGTAATTATTTATATGACTAAGTTATTTCTACTTTTTTATAAAATTGAAGTAGGAAATGAGCATGCCTTCTACTTGATGGTAAGATTTCTTTGTATTGTTATTTGTAAGCAACTTCATATACCTAGTACGTTTTTACTCCGTGCACTCCGCGCGTAGCGGTCATCATACCGGTCTGGCACGCAGTGGATTCCGAGTGGAGGTCGATCTCTGGTCAGACAGACATTTGAATGATGAATTTTGGATTTCTGATCTGGGTCTGGGTGTTTGTGTATTCATCTTTATGTGTATCCATGTCACCCACGACACAGGAGATAATCCTAGTGTGTGTAGCGTTATAGATCGGTAGGTACCAATATTCTGTTTCATATAATTTCTTTGGGAGTGCAACTCTTTGTTTCACTCTGTTTCTGTATAACGAACTCCTAAACTAAGGTAGGCTTTCAAAGGCTCGGACAAAATGAAATGCGGGCAACACTGGATATAGTCTGGAAAGCCAATCAACGCTCAAAGGATGTTTTGAATTACGTTTTGTGCATAGAAAAATACGGGCCAACTGCAAGTTTAAGCAAAGGTGAGTTGGTTGCGGGTTATTTCTCGTAGCAGCAATATGCCGCCGATTGTTGAAGAGGCGCTTTAACATTATTCTGAAATATGTCACATAAATAGACGGATTTAAGGAAATAAGGCGTGTTTGTCATTTATGAAATGAAACTTCTTTTTTAGAATTGTTGTGATTTGAAACACATTAAAAAGAAAATCCATTACGTAGTTTATTAGCGCTAGATGGTGTTGTAGACCTTGCTGAATCACGCTAACGATTTTATTTCGTAGCTTGTGTAAGAGTTAAAATTCGGTTTATACGAAATAATAATTATTAAGTTTAACTTCTGCCATGTGTGTAGTGCACACACAATTTTTCACAAGCCTTTTATTCTTAATCTGCAGTTATGTGAAAATTGCAACGAGCGAGATATTTCATTCTTTCCATTAAATTATTTTTCTGATAATTAATTTTCTAGTTTGAAAAAAGATGTTTGCAAATTTCATACTTTGTGCGTTTAAAAATATTGTTTATTTACAAATAAAACATTTGATTTGTATTTCTGTAAGCTTATACAAAAACATTTAATCTTTGGACACAAGTACCAATGAAAATAATAACAAATTGACTAGTAAGAAAAAATGTTACCAATATACCTATATATATAAAGAAAAAAACGTATACCGAAATAAAAGACTTCGGAAAGTTACTCTCAATATTTATGATTACCTATTATTCAATATTAGGTACGAGTGTTAGAGGCTTCAAGACGGTGCAATTACCCCAAGCGTTCCTAGAACAATATTTACGAAAGTTTCCGAGCGGGTCACAAGCGAGACCTAGCTCCTTACTTCTACATAATTTAGAAAAAATATTGAAACTGTTAATTTTTGGGTCTATTGTAAAAAAAAAAACAAAAAAAATACATATAATTTCTACCGTTAGAACAACCACATCAAATTTTAAAACTATATAATTGACATATCGACTCACGAGTGTAGAAAGCGTGTCCTTTATTTAATAACTGTGAAATCAATTTAAAAAAAATAGTTTATTCAATTTGAGCTCGTAATCTCATAATAAAATCCTCTTTACGTTACGTAACACTACCTTAAGGATTTATGATGCCAAGTATAGAAGTCTCAAGTTACTTCAAGGATTTATGACTCCCTATCATTCAATATTAGGTACAAGTGTTGGCTTCAAGATGTTGCCGCTACCTAAGCGTTCCAAGACCAATAATTGCGAAAGTTTCCGAGCGGGCCACATGACGAGACCTAGTTTTGGGTATCGGCCGCCGGTTACTTGTAAACAACGAATAAACATTATTAAAGTTCGGCTACACGTAATTTCGGAAGTTTATTATTCAATAACTTGGTTTCTGTTTATGACTTAAGTACTACAAATTATTTTAAGTACACTTGTAATTTGAAAATCGTTGTAATAATGGTTACTAAACTTATAATCGTTAGAATTAGTAAAATAAAAAAACAGGATGGAAAACTAAATTCATTATTAATGGATTGCATGTTTCGTTTGTCCTTTTAAGCGTCATACCAGTGAGCAAAATATTTAAATTGAAAATAATTAATTTTTAGCATAAAGCAGCGGTAACCATTCCATCTTAAAAAGCAGATTGTTGCGAGTTCTCCGGCCAAGTTATGTAATTTTTAGTTTCCTCTTCCTCACTTTACACGAACACCCAACAATTTTTACACAGTCACTGTAAAAATCCAGCTAAGAGAAACAGAGAATCCTAGTGTATGATTGTTTGGAGAAAGCATTACAAATGGATAAGGCAGTAAATGAAAAATTACCACTTCAAAAAAAAAAAGCAACAAGAACAGTGACATTACATTGTTATTTCTCCACATATAAGCCAACGTGAGCTATATTGAAGACTTATCTGTTCACGCGTCAACAAACGGGGTCTAAATCGGAGATGCATTAAAAGCAACAAAGACTTGGTAGCGTGAAGACATCGCAGTCATGTCGCTAATCATAATTGACATTTGACATGTTGAAGGGAACAAAGGGCACTGCTAACATGCTATAAATGTTGTACGTCACCAGAGGGCTATGAAACATAGCTTTATGCGTCAGTCGTTCTGCGCTGTAAGCGTCAGCGTTGAGAATTTTACAAGTTACTTTGTAAAAAAAAAGTTTTCGTCAATATAGTTACATTTTAGTAACCATAATAATAAAAATAAATATAACGTAAAAGTATTATCATGTTTATTTTTGGACTGGTCGACTTATTAGCTTTCATTTGATACCCATATCATAATGATAACAAATAGTCCCGCCCCCCTTTTTCCTATTTATAGGCTCTTTACTTTTTAATTATATAGCAATTGCCATTCTACAGACTGAAACTATTCTAATGATGTCATATGTCACAGTCTGTCAAGCCGTTTGGGTTGTATCGCGTGTCAAAGAAGCTGTTTCGGAGAATTAACTGGACAAAAAATTGAGATTTTATTACTCTGAAATAACCTAATGAGTTTAACAACTTATTGGTAAATCAAACCGGCGGATTATTTTATTATT
>DWNE01008010.1:0-11828 GCA_018249875.1 Cecropterus toxeus | reverse complement strand
GAAAAACATTCAATTATATGTATGTCACATTACATTTCTTTTAGACGCGGGTGAAACCGCGGGCTCAGCTAGTATTACATATAAAGCGCCCATATTAGTCCTGAGAAATGGCAACCGATTTAGATAGAATCATGGTTCGATATGGAGTTGATTCCAGATGTCCATGGGCGGCAGTAACCACTTACCATCAGGTGGACTGCATGGTCGTTTACTACTTCAATACTAATAAAAAGAATATAATAGCAATTTGCTAGAAAGAAGAACAAAGTTTCCGAACGAATTAATGAATGTATATAATAAAGCCATCATATCATGAAAAAGTATATTATCGAAACAGTATCTCCACCGCCCATATACCGATATCCGTAAAAATGTAAACATAGGTAATTACGGTAAGTAATCGATCAAAAGCGACTATTGACTAATGAAAACAACCTCCGAATGGATCTGTATTTAAATTGAATATACGAATTATTTTTATGGAACGATCCAATTATTATTTGCATAATTATATTTACGCATGATATTGGCTCCTATTCAAATGAATAATTTTTAGCAAAGGAGTAGCAAACGAGCATGCAGTCCATCTGATGGTAACTAGCACGTCATCAACCTATTATTGTCCCACTGCTACGCACGGATCTTTTAGAATGAAAGAGTTTCAGGCCATGGTCCACCGCACTGGCCAAGTGCGACATAATAAACTTCACTCACCCTTGAAACACTTTTTTCAGGTGGTAGACCCAATGGAGTTCGACCGGGGAAGGACTACCGCCACACCTATTTCTAACGTGAAGCAGTTCGTGCGTTTCGTTGGAAGGGTGTAGTTGCCGGCTCACTTATATATGAGGCGACCATCTTAATCTTTTAGAGTAGCAACGCATCTGTGATCGACTTCAGATAGAACCCCCGTTCACTATGAAATTGCTCACAGGTGTCCATGGGTGGCAGTAACTCTCAGGTGTGTTTCCCCACGATTTTTCCTGTATCGTAAAGCAGTGATAATTAATTTCTAATACGCAGATCCTTTTTGAAAAATCCGGACCCAAGGACATCTGTACCTTTACAGATTGAGTCCGAACACATGTGACAAGTATATCACACCTCTGGAGCCAAAACAGCAGCACTTAAAAAAATTTTTTTTAAACAAAAATATATGTAATTATTAAATTATTATTTAATTATGGTGGTGGTCGTATGACATGAATAATACAATAAGTTCTATTAGATTACATAAGCATTAAAGATTTATGTGTTTGAACCATCTATCCTTAATCGCTAGACCCATAGCCAATGGATTGGCCCCCTGTTATCCGCCAATAAATGAATTTGAATTTGAATAGCCCAAATCTATACCTCCTTTACCTGTAATTAATTATTGAAACGCCTATATCAACACAAGAATATTTTATTTTTACAATTTCTTCGGCTATCTTTAGGCACCTTGCAATCTCGCAATATAGGCTCCAGGAACCTAATAATCAATAGGAGATAATTATTTTAAAAGTTGGAGTATAGGACAAAACGCAACAATACAACAATATTATTTATAGGTTAAGAAGCCTAACCCAATAATGTGCTACATATATATATAACTTCTAAGAATACATCACTGAACATTAAGTATGTCTCCTGGAATGATAGATTGGGGAGAACGGGGTAATTGAAAACGACGGGAGGTAATTGGGAACGACTATAGTTAGTACTAATATCTACCATAGTATTCCCCGCACTAGCGACCTACGCAAATGCGCCTTGCGTCATTGTCATCAAGTACGTAAATTATTCGAAATTATATCTTGTTCAAGATATGTATATGAAATAATATGAAATTTTATGTTTTTTTACCCAACTACGCCAGAAGTAGAGTCACGTTTTCGAATATATGTATGTTTGTATGTATGTATGTACGTTACTTCGGTCCGTGCTATAATCCAAACGGTTTGACAGATTGTGACATATGACACATCATAAGAATCGTTTCAGTTTGCAGTGATAGAGGCTAAGGTAACTTAAAGAAAATCCCGTAAAAGGAAAAGGTTAAGATAGGGACGACTGTTTTTATTATCATGGCAATATGGGTATCAATTGAAAGCTAGTAAATAGATCATTCCAAAAAGAATTCTACAATTCTACAAAGTTCTACAATTACAATTTCCTGTTCACAATCTGCTCTTTTTTAATATGAAAACAATTACCTAATCTCTTTGTATAAGCGCTAAAAAGAAAACGACGCGCATTAAGGTTAAATTTTATAACCGACGCTTCTAAATTATTTTATCACTACGTATAATAAAATTAAAAAGTCTTTGTCTGTGAATTTTATATAGTTGTAAATAAAACTGTTTGTCTATCTGCTTGAAATCGCATTAAATCCAACAACCTACTGGATCTAACTTAATGCATCTGGACTTTAAAGCATTATTATTATTAAACATATGTGCGTATTTTGAATTAACATTTAGTCTTAATTCATTCGAGAAGTAGTCCTGTATTAACAGTTATTAAAATTTATTCTTGAATAGTAGGTAAGTTAATATTAAACAATACACAAACTTCAGTAGGTATTTTGTGAAGGATTATCTAAGAGTAAAATCTGAAGAGCATATCTGAGAATAAATCTTATGGGAGTCAATGAATAATACAAAGATACAATAAAGAGTGACATTGACAGAATTAAATCTTTAATATCTACGACAGAAAGCAAACACTTATTTAACGTCAGATTGTTATGATAACCAAATATTGTAAATGTTTCAACTAAAAATTCAAATCAAAGAGATATACACTTTCTTGAATTAAAATAGCAAACGAACATGTAGTCCATCTGATGTTAAATGGTTACTACCGCTCACGGACATCTGTAACTTCATATAGAACAGGGGTTCTAACTGAAGTCGATCACATCATCATCTAACTGAAGTCGATCGATCGATGCGTCGCTACTCGCGAGGACAGAGATGGTCGCCTCATATAAAAGTGAGCCGGCAAAGACACCCTTCCAAGGAAAGAAAGCAAGAACTGCTTCACACTAAAAATAGATGTAGCGATACTTCCTTCCCGGTCGAACTACACTGGTTCTAACACCTGGACATACTAAATTTTATTCATCTGTTTATACATATAAATTGCATAGCTTTGGTTAATTTAGTATAAGCAAAATCACGTAGAGTAATTAATTAACTAATTATACAGCGTTAGTTTGTCAAACTTGTACACTCGCTAGGACGTAATAATTAGCTACAAATTAATTGTTTATTGCATATTGCATAACCGCTTTACTATGGGGTCGACACAAAACTAGCAAACTGCGAGTGGAAATACTGAGTGTTCCGTATCAAATGCAATATTTATGTAATGAATACGAAATTAACAAAAAAATGTTTACTCTTTTCAATTCTCAGCAAAGAGATAACAGTACATAGAGTAACTCAAATATTTGAAAAAAGACTACGTGGTCGGGGGACTCCCGTCAGGCACGAAAGGTTTTTTTTTCAACTTCGAATGTAATTCGAAATTAAATCTGTGTATGTAACACAGTACATAGAATATAGTTCTGAAGTCTGCACTCATATACATACTCATAAATTATAGGACATTTTAAAGATCTAAAATAAAAAGAAAGACAAATTTTACTATTCAATAATATCAGGATTATTTACTACACTGACTGTTGTATGCATTTTTTTTACCTATATCTTAATAATTGAATCAACGTATCAGATATAGATACATAGAATCTGGTGAATGTGTAAACATACAGTAATACTAGCAAGTCTATAAAAAGGCATAATATAAAACTCTCTACACATAACGTGGTAAAACTCGTAGAGGTCGTCTAGTCCTATTCCATAAATCATCGCAGTGTCAAGTTTGTTTTGTCTGAAAATATATCAATTCTGGGCCAACGTGGGCGCAGGTTGGTTCACTTTGTTATTTGTGCAAAGATATACATTGGAGAATATATTTATGGACTATTATCCTCTTCCTAAACGAATGTTTGAAGTATACAAGTCACGATTCCTGTTTACTCGAAGTATTAGTGTAGCGATGAGTGTAAATTAAGTCCCTATATCTTCTTTTATTAAGGATTGGACTTCTCCGAAATGTGTGGGTACAAATCTTATATCAGATAGATATGTACGCTAACAAAATTATCCGCAAGCGGACGAAGTAATCCAATAACTTTTCCCTAAATATGTCATAGAGTAATTTAGCTACACTAATTTAATTTACGTTTGTATGTTTCTAAGGATAATTTATCATGATTATTGTTGTATTTCATCGTTTAATTATTTGTCCCACTGCTCAGAGTGAGAGTTCCGATTGGCCGACTTTACACACATTTGAAGACTGTTTATCTAGTAATGTAAAGGCGCGAAGGTCTCCTCGATGGTTCCCTTCACCGTTTATACAAGTGATAATTATACTCTAATAGGCTTTAAAAATCAGAATTGCATGCTTGGGTTTCTCATCCTCTCTTTTAAAGACACATGTTTAACTGTAGTTTTAAGCAACTAAGCTATCAGCATTGTCTTTTTAAATCAATATTACTTTTATTAACTTTAGAGAAATCAAAGGTCTATGTGACTATCTGAACCCAATAAAAGAACATAATTTGATGTTCAAAAGAACATTCATTTACAAAAATACCTCTTGAAGCATACAAAATAGTGGATATTGCGTATACCTACGTTATTGTTTTAGCTCGAAATCAATTCAGTGCAGTGACAGTTCATTTTTCACATGAAAAATGTAAAAGCTGCAGGTATTTAAAAACTGAAATAATATCAACCGACAAATTGACAACGATGTTCCTATAACAAAAAGTGCTACATTGTTATTGTTTTTTTTTTAATAATATCGAAGTAGCAAACGAGCATGCAGCCCATCTGATGGTAAGTGGTTACTGCCGCCCATGGATATCTGTAAGCTACTTCGTATAGAAAACCAATTCTATCTTAAGTCAATCACAGATGCGTTGCTACTCTCGGAGACCGAGATGGTCGCCTTATACACATAAAAATAAAAAGTATTTAAATTCTGGTAGTCTGCAAATTTTCACGTGCGAGTTCTTCGTTACATTCGTCAATCTGATTGAAGTAGCAAACGAGCATGCAGTTCACGTGATGATAAGTGATTACTGCTGCCCAAGGACATCTGTAAGCAACTTCATATAGATCAGGGGGTTCTATCTCTAAACGATCGTGGATGCGTTTCTACTTCTGAGAACTGAGATGGTTGTGTCATATATAAGTGAGACGGCAACCAAACCGTTTCAACCAAACGCAAGAACTGCTTCACGCTAAAAATAGGTGTGGTGGTGGTACCTCCCCGGTCGAACTGCACTGGTTCTACAACCTGGAAATGTTTTATTTTACATGGTAGGTAGATAGAGACCTTTTAATCCGTATTATTATCAAACAACCCGTAAAATTCTGTACTTAAAATAATTTCAAGTAAAGTAGTGAAGTTAAACTATCTGTAGTCTATAGAATTGAAGGTTACAAATCGCATCCCAATCCCTAAAAACATCGCTATTATGTTTTGTCGTAAAAATATTAGATTTAGAATCTAGCGTTGGAGTTTCGCATTTGAACTAATGTCCATTAGCTGAATCCAGCCATTGCGTTTTTTTGTCATAAATATTATGACAAAAAAATATAATATATGAATACAATTCATATATTCATTGAGATTATTCATGTCATTATTTTGCATATTTGTTATTGTAATGATATTATCTGTAATTGATTATTTATTATTGAGCAGAGTTCATATGCGTACTTATTTATTGTATTACTCTTTTGGAACCTAACAAAAATGCTTTCTTATTTAAGGATTATTAAGTACCTAATAAAAATAGCAACTATAAGTGCATGCATGGACAACTAAACTAAGAGAAAATAGATCAGGATTTGTCTACCAAAAAGTAATCGTAGATAAATTGCTAGCATTGAAATTTCAGTAGTAACGTAACATAATATATTCATTGGTACATTACCAATTTATGTTGACGTAAAGTTTCCTCGTCATCAACGGTTAAGTATGAGTTAGTCTAAAGATTTGTTCGGTTCGATTCGTCTCATTGTTTCCTTTGAAATTCAAATTTGTTACGCGTATAGTCACGATACAAATGTAGCATGTTGGAAGCTTACCACTAGCATGCCTGGAGCGACGTGCCGGCTTAACCTATTTTTCTCACGAAGTGCCTCTTGCACGGACGTTCCTGTATACTCCTTCAAAACCTTGTAGGAGCGATGTGATTTTATAAAACCGCTTCAGTCAGCTGCTCAGGCAGTATGTTTTCTTGTAAAACACGTATGTAATCCCAATGTTAACGTTGTGACTTATTGGCATCTACATTATTCAAGACTACGGACTCGTAAGTCGACGTATCACTCTCTGAAGTATCTAAGTATAAGATGGAAAACTTCACGTCTAACACACGCAGTCTACTAAAATGAAATATTACTTCCAAGAAAGTAGAAGGCGCGGTATTGAAGACGCCACGTAAGTAAATAAAAATATTGTCATATAATATCTATCATATATATTATAAAGCACTCGCTGTGCCCCGCGATTTCACCCGCTACTACATAAGAAAAAAACAAACAAACATAGCGTGATTTAGCTTATATGCTATTACCTTCTTTAATAAATGGACTATTCAATATATAGATATAGAAGTATAGATATAGATTTTTGCACGATGTATTTATTTAGTGATATCAATATCCTTACCAGTATTAGGGATATCATTAATATCGCTAATAATCTATTTTTTAAATGTGGTAGACTACTTTATGGTTCGACTCCAGCAGCACCAATGCCACAACGGTTTCTGTCGAATATTGAAAATATTAAGCACAGCTGCGTTTTATGTGTAGAAAAAGGAAACACACTGATCCGAGATATTTCAACCCGGTATATTTAAGTGGTATCCGGTGTAGCAACGCATCTGTGATCGACTTCAGTTAGGATTATAACCTAATTGAGGTTTAATCACAGACGTTCATAGGAGGCAGTGACCATGTACCATTGGCTGAACTGTACGCGCATTTTCTTCTCCTATAATATAAAAATATCTAACTAGCCAAACCACATATCATTCATTATGTTTCACTACTCTGAAATGGTTCCCAGCGCGGTCGACGATCTCTTTACGAGTACTACGGCCGGCTTTCGACAAATATAATACGAGTACGTATAAAAGTAGGCGCATTGTATATAAAATTGTTGTGATTCACATTAAATTGTATAAATATAGATATTTAACGAAATTAGGAGTTGACAAAGCTTAGCAAATGGATCTTTGAAGTATGAAAAACTTATGCTTAATATAAGTTAAGTTTATACTTATACCTAGCAGTAAAGCAGACGAGCTACCTGATGGAAAGTAGTGACCGTTACCATTGGATATTCGCATCATCAGAGAGGTCGCCAATTTGGCTTTAATGACCTAGTTTTGCAGCGCTTTTGATATTCAATACTCCGACAAGAATACGAAATATAAGATACATATAAGTAAACGTGTTATCAAGTACTCGTCTTTCCTCATTCTGTCACCCTTCTGAATAACTATCTTTACATACCTTGATATTACGGAATGCTATGAAATAAGTTTGAAAATATTTTTTACTTGAATATTTTTAAAACTATCACGACAATTTATTGAAAGCCTTAATATAGACCCACTGTATTACTACGATAAGAGCGCTTCATTTAAAGAAATAGTTTTGCAGTTATAACCTAAAGTTATAAATCGACTGAAATAAACAGTTCATCAGTATCCTCTTTTTACTCCCACCCGCCCTTTTTCTAATTTGTTACACTTACATACACTGATAGCGTAACTTTAAGAGGGTCTCTCATGTTAAGGGCCTCGACTTTGAAATAATGTCCATACACAAAATATCATATCATTAGTAAAGATAAAGAATAACACTTCGATCAGGTTTCCTAAGTTCTGTAGAAATGTTCTGGTCTATAAGCCATGTGCGAATCTATCCCGGATCAGTACAACTTGCATCCTGTCGTTTTACAGATACTTTTCCATACCTGTCATGTGTGTCATGTGCTCGTTGACATAAACCCGTGACCCTCACCCATCTCACTTTGATGGAAGACCAATGCCCAGAAAAAGGACAGTGATAGGTGGTTATTTATTGTATTGTACGTCTTGGACACGAATCTGCTCTCTCTGCTCTCGATCGATAAAACATATATTTTTCCAGTCATATACATATATTTTTCCAAACTAATTACATTATTATTATTACTAATTTTACATTATTATTATTACTAATTATATTTTACCTAGTCTAAAATGAAGTTTAAAACATATTATTGTGAACACTATTTTGTCTGTTCGTATGGGAACACATAATTTAAAAAAATAGCAATTAATCGGTAATTTTTTTTTCAATACAGTCAGATTTTGGTAGATTAGAAACCTACTGAAAATCACTAATATACTTCTTGTAGAATAGTTAAAGACCTATCTATACCTTCTAAAAAGTTACTATACTTCTTGGAGAAAAGAAGCATTCTACGAAGACTACTATTCTACATATACCTAATTAATTCAAAATTGCAACGTGAACTTATAGTGCCAATTCCGTTGTTTTTACTGTTATTACATAAATATAATATAGTCAATGAATATGTTTCTGGTTTGATGCCATATTTTGGGTCAAAATGGGTAAGACACAACTAGTTGTTGTTATTTTCTATCATTAAATCTATAAATGCATTATACTTTTAATTTGATGTTCGTAGTTATACAATGTCACAAATTTATTAATTTGAAAGTAACATTTCAATTCCGTTGTTACCTGCGATATGACGGTGGTGCAACCGGCCAGCTACGCCGGGACCGCAACACCAGCGCGATGCGTGGCATCGAGCCCTGCGTGTTCCCCATTTGTGGCGCCGAAGTACGCTTGCGACTCCAACCGCGCCGCCCGCTGTTCGCGCCCCACAAGTGCGCTGCGCCATGATCTGTATGTAAAATATATATTTTACCCGACTGCTCCAGGGAAAAATGACGAATTGCCATCATATGTACTTTGCATGAATATAATCATCATAGAATTATACATGTATAATGTATACTTAATTCTATGATGCGCTTTAATATTAGGCCATCATTGCTTATTACGCTAATAAGCAGTGATAGCCTAATGGTTGAAACTCGGCCTCTCAATCGAGGGTCCGAGATTCGAATCCCAGGCTACTGATTTTTCTAAAATTATGTGCGTATTAAAATTTAATTATCACTGCTTTACGGTGAAGGAAAACATCGTGAGGAAACCTGCACATGTGACAGTGCTCTAAGAAAAAGATTTCTTAGAAGTGTGTGAAGTCTACCAATTTGTACTTGGCCAGCGCGGTGGACTATGTCCTAAAATTCTGTCATTCTGAGAAAAGCCCCGTGCCCAAAAGCAGTTGTACAATAATGGGCTGACGACGATGTTACGCTCTACTGCCCAAAAGGCTTGACGGATTGTAACATATCAATGTTATTAGTTTAATATCAAAATTTAAAAAAATATGGCGCCTGTGAATTTTACTAATGATAAACAGACCATCACAAAAATATATAAATCGTAACACTTTAATATTAAGACAAACTCTCCAAAAGCGTAGACAATCAAATTATTATTAAAAACAAACAAAAAAAACTCCGCTACTTAAAAATATTACAAATAAAAGGAGGCAGTCTAGTAAAAACAAGTATAATTAAATATATTACAATATAAATTATAATTTGCTACAGGCCGGGACAAAAAACTAAAAAGACTCTACAAATTAGTCTTCATTTTACAGCCAAGTTTTATAAAATTGAGTCGAGTATTTTTATAAGAGTTAGAAGATTAGAAGACTGAGTTAGATATTACTAATTCAAAATTATGCTAAACTTATCTCGAATTTATAAACTAGTAGCTAATGTACTTTTGCTTCGCTAGGGGACTTAAATATAAAAATCTAAATGTGCCCCACTCTTTCACCCTCTACTCCTTAAGCAAAAAACAAACAAACAAAATTAGTGTGAGTCCGTGGACTATTCAACATAAAAATATTTTTTCGATTCGAACCCGTCATTGCTGAGATTAGTCCATTCTCTTCTTCCTTATAATAAATATTATTTACTATAATAAATATGAAGGTGACAAATAAAACAATATTCAAGAGAAAGGCATATTGAATTTACTTGCTTGTCAGTTCACCATTCAATGAATTCGCATTAAACGGTTATGTAGTCTCAGCATAGGGTAGGAAGGGGTGGGGCTGGAAAGAGCCTAACCATCATTAGTTAGCATTTTTTTAATACAAATATGGAAGACTGAAGCCAAAGAGAGTAGTGACGTCACTAAAAGAATCGACATCACTAAATAGAAAAAAATTCGAAATTGAAAATACTCCATTATTTCTCCAGATAAATAAGCTACATCCATGCAAAATTTCATATAAATTGAACAAGTGGTTCTTCCGTGATTAAGTAACAAACAGACACACATATCGAGGGAAAATTTATTTAACAGTAATACAATTTTCTGTTATCCATTAAAGTGCTTCAAGAGACGTATTTACCACAATAACAAGAACAACAGCTTACTTTGTCACTCTTCCAACAGAGTAAAGAGGGTTAAATGCTTTTACGTCAGTTAATTACATTTAATTAACTGTGCGTCCCCAATCAAGTACCTGCGGAAACATGTTTTCTGTAATATTTGTCAGAATTTTCTTAAGACCGTGCGTCTATATTTACTAAAATGTCAAAGAACATTCATTGCGTATGATTTAGAGAACCCTTTATTTTTCTATATCACGAGTACATAAGTAGCCAATTAACTTGCAGTCCAAGTAAGTGGAAACTGCCGTCCATGGACATCTATAATTAACCTCAATTAGCAATAGAGTGTTACATGACGTGAACCACATGTATGTATGTACGTTGCTACTCCTCAGGCTTAAGGCAAGCGGCGTATACCTACTGGTTTTGAAATTTTCATCATATTGTAATTGATCCACGTCGTTTATTTTATAGCGGCACCATGGATTTAGCCATTTTTTAATTTAAAAGTTAAATCATTAACGCATTCTGCCTTTAAATATTTGTCCATAATAATTTCTTAAACACAATATTTTTGAAAACATTCAAGATATGGACTACACAGAATTTTAATTATGTTTACCTTTTAAATATATGTATGCTCTTAAAAGTTACGTACCAAATTTAAATAAGTAAAGTAGGCTGGATTTTAGAGAATTACTTAATGTCTCTGGAAGAAATATAATATTATAATTAAATTATTTATATCTCCAACATATTTCATTTATTACAGAAACAAAGTCGGTCGTATCATCTCCGTAATTACGCGTTAAGTATTGGATGGGCACTCTGATTTCTATCCCTAATATATCTGCGAGGTCTGATTTATGTTCCTAGCGATCTATATTGAATTGTAATGGAATTATCAACAATTTTGTGTCATTTTGTAAATTTATTTATTTATATAGGAAGGATAAAGAAGCAACGTTATAACTTTAAATACAACTAGCTGTGCCACGCAGTTTAACCCGCGTTTATTAGAGAACAATCTATTAAAACGAAAAAATATAGTGTGATGTTATATAGCCTAAAGCCTTCCACGATAAATTTACTATTCAACACAAAAATAATTGTTCAATTCGAACCAGTAGTTCCTGTGATTAGCGCGTTCAACCAAACAAACTCTACTACTTTAGAATATTGGTATAGACAACGTTATAACGTTATTACATGTACAAAGTCATAAATAAATGTTAACATTTTATAAATT
>DWNE01008009.1:0-11829 GCA_018249875.1 Cecropterus toxeus | reverse complement strand
GTCCATGGGCGGCAGTAACCACTTACCATCAGGCGGGCTGCTTGCTCGTTTGCTACTTCATATTTATAAAAAAAAATCATGCGATCTGGCTCGGGCAGCACAAGAAATTATTATAAAAAGAAAAAACCGACTGCTGAAACTGAAATACCCGACTGCCAATTTTATTTTTGCAGTCGGGTATTTTGTATTGGTAGTTTTAATATACGAGTATATATTTTTGACATGTTCTATTAACTAGTTTCATTTGATTCCCATATTGTCATGATATGGCGATACATTAAAAAAATCTTTATAGACTTTCTGCAAACTAAGAAAGATTTAAATGACAATACCGTTTGGGCTGTAGCGCCAAATAAAGGAACGTATATATCGCATGCTTATTGGAATATTGACTTAACAAGAAAAATACGAATTTTGAGTTAAGTCCTTTTCATACTTGTAAAATAAAATTGACAATTAATTAACGTTAGGGGGCCAACAAATTGTAATTTCTACTTAAATCAAATGGTAAACGGTAGATGGCACTAACAGAAGCCTGTATTTGCACGTAACAACATTTTAACTTATCTCCTAATGAGTCAGTGTTTCATTAAGCATGCGATACATACAAGCATGGTACAAATATACACCCACTCTAATAATATAATTAGTCTTTTGACGCAGTCGGGGAAATATGATTTTATATCCCAAGATCCATATTTTACTGGGACGACTTCCCGCAATTTACTAAGAGATCCTGCCACTAGTACTTTGAATCACGTTATTAAAGTTTTCTTCATACTAGCAGACCAAACTAACTAATGTCCAACGTGACGTCACGCGCAACCTCGCGAGTACTGATGACAAAAAACAGCAATAATGATATTTTGTGAAATGTTGATTACTATGAAATGTAAAGTTCAATAAATTTCTGTCTTAATAATTCATACTAAAACGGTGCGTTTTTAATTATTTTGGTTATCATTGTAACAAAAACTAATGAGTACAAATAATTAATATTTGCTTATTTAATTTATTGATAGTAAATCATAATAGATTAGGAATGATGAGCCGGAACTGGGGAGGGAGACCGCATTACTCCCGTTCGTCCAGATAGCTTGGTCACGGTAGTAGTGTCTATATACTTTTACTGTAGCTGGGTCGAGTAGTATGTACAAACTTTTAGTTGAGACTATCAATGGTCACGTGGTCACGTATTATAGCTGTGGATTAAAATAAAACCATATCTTGTTAATTTTAATAACACATTCGTGCCAATGTTTACCTAAACTTTAATCGCGCTATCGCGGCTCATGGAACAGTGCCATTAAATAAATATAATCATGCGTGTAGCAGTAATTGGAAATAACGAGATAAATATTTTCTGCGCACCATGTATTGGTCATCTGCGTTATTATGTTAGTAACTTGATTGAATTTTTAGTTGATAGTTTTAGCAGTAGTACATTTAAGCAAACAGTGATAGGCAGTGGTATGGACTATGTAACATCGTCGAATGTAAAATGCTTACAGACAAGACAATATTTCAAAATTGTGTTTGTTTCATCGATCAATCAGCCTTTTGTGGTCCTCTGGCCTTTCCTAAGTAGGTTTTTACCAATAGTGACTGCGCTACGCATTCGTGTTGGTGACAGCAATGGTTGATGGCACACAGGAAGACGCTGCTGCCCATTTTTGGATTTCTCATATCTTAGTCACTTCTGACAACCTCCTCCTCCTACAAGACAAAAAGTAGAGCTTACAAAAACCTTTATAGATCTAATTATCGTAAGGAGGAATCTTATTCAAGTTTGAGTTCTTTACAATGTTATATTCTTCTTAAATATACATCTACGCCGTGTGTCACATTAGGCCTGAGTGGAAAATTCCCTTTGTGGTGGTTTGTGAACCCTAACAACAGTAAAGGGCGTAATCATCTAATGATTAGAAAATATTTCTAGGTATTTTATACTTTTCTGAAATACACTGAAAAACAACGTTATTCACTTAAACTGTAGCGAAAGAAGGACGCAATTAGTAGCAAAAGAAGGTAATGTGACGCATGTGCTGAAAAAAACAATCGTCGAGAATAAATCGTCTCTGAAAATCGGCGAGAAAATAATCGTCTTCTCAATTTATATTCTTTTCATGTTCGTTTCAACGCAGACGAAAAGGAATAAAATCCGCGGATCGTTAGCAGGTGCCGCTGAATTGGTTATATCGCAAGAACTACATTAGATTTCAATTGTTAAACTTTAATGTCCTTCTCATAAACAAAATGAAAGGCTCCCTTGTCATACGGATGTCATTTACAAGCTACTATAAATGTCTGTTTATGCCTAGATTTTCGAAAGCACAGAGGATTTTGCAAAGGTTATTATTGTTACTACAAACATGTCTGACTTATTGCGTGTAACTTGTAACACTAGTTTATAGGAAAATAAATAGAAATAAAGGCATAAGTAGGAACCCGTAACATAGGTACTTAAGTTGTGTCCATAAAAATAATAGATCAATAGTGTGCTTTTTTTATTTGCCATTTGCATAGTTATTTTCATATACAAACTCTCTCATTTTGAAATACATTATCTACACAGACAAGTTACACCATTGTCTAATTCTACTACAATATTAACCCTTCTGAAAATGTTTTTCATTTTCAGTACATTGCCTACTGGTACTCCTCTCCTGTATGAGCAGTGAATGTCAATTGCCACAAGATGCGCCGGCGTAACGTATTATAGCTTTTTATATTTGATATATACTATGAATGAAGCAATTATAGTGTTTAAATAAAAGAGCGTAGATGCCAGTTTACTAATACATGAGGCGATCATCTTATTTCTCAGAAGTAGCAACACATGAAGTTGGTTATAGCTTACTAGCAGACCCGTGGCCACTTCGTTGCACATTAAAAAATTGGTGTATCTGTTTGCACGCTAATTTGGCAAAACATTAATATGTTTTGCCTATTCCTAGGGGCTGATTTTCAAGAAATGGTAAAAAATACTATTTTATTATTTTCACATATAAAGCCAGATATTGAGTTTCATAGAGCTTGCTTCAAAATTGGCGAACTTTCATACAAACTTTTAACCCCCGTAGAACCCCTTTAGGGGTTGAATTTCCAAAAATCCTTTCTTATCGTTTACTTATACCATGAAACGAACCCCTGTACCAAATTTCAATTGTCTAGGTACAGTAGTTTCGGCTGTGCTTTGATATATAAGTCAGTGAGTTGGATTTGCCTTTTATATATATGGATTAACGGCAGTGACCAACATATAAGCATATGGACTGCATGCTCGTTTGCTACTTTAAAAAAACCTACACCAAACTCGTAATAATCCTGGACCTGTCTACGGTTCAGTTTATAAGTACATAGTAAATATGTTAAACACGAGAATCCATATCGTAGAAAATAATATATGTATCTATACCGATATTGTAAAGTTGAAGAGTTTATTTGTTTGGTTGAACGCGCTAATCTCATTAACTACTGGTTCGAATTTCAATTTTTTTTGTGTTGAAAAGTCAATTTATTGCGGAAGGCTATACGTTATATAACATCGTGCTAAAAGGTTAAAACCGCGGGGCTCAGCTAGATCTTCCACATATAAAAGCGAAAGAATTTTGATAATTCCAATATTTTTAAAAATCGTAGCGGTGGTGTGTGTAGAATCACGAATACATGCTCAAACGTGGTAATTCAAACCCCTGCAAACATTCGCCTTAAACAATGCTGGTGGAATATATGTTTTTACAATGATGGTCGTGTAAGTGACAGATAGAAAACAACATGCCAGTTTATCGAGTTACAAAAACGGCAAACTGAGTTCTTACGTCATCCCTGTATAGCGAGACACAGAGAACACAAACACTAGAGGCCACACTTTCCATAATATTATCGTCTATTTTTCTAAAACTTCAGTAAGATATATTATTATTAGTATATATATTTTAATAATGTATTCATGTGTTATATCTTTAAATGGTTTGTATGCCCTTCGTCTGTGACTAACCACAGACAGTTTCTTCTAATGTAAATGTTTTAAAGTCTATGGCGTAAAAAGTGAGCCAAAGAAAATATATACACACGAAACTCAACATAGTCTCAAGAATAGCAACGGTCTGTAATCGACTCCCGACTAGGTGTCTCATCGTATCGAGTTGAAACACGCTCGTAAAGTATCGTATTTATCAAGTTCAAATAAATACAATCAACGCATCAGACGGGAGTTGATACCGAAAATGACGGATACAATAAAACTCTGAAATATACATGTATTTGTTGAACCATTAATTTAATACAAATAAGTAATTTTGCTATTTGTAATTTCGATTGACTATGACGAAACGATTGATATCTAATATAAAACAGTCATTCATGGAAAAACTCCTTATAAAAGTATATTTTATGTAAGAATGTGCTAACAAATGTACCTCTAAAATCAATCCCAGATAAGATGAGAATCCTACCAGTGGTCGGCCTGGGGTAGCAGAAGTCAGCCTGAGGTAGCAGATGCGATGCCACTCTAGAAGACTAAATTGGATAGTCGCGGATAAGCATGACTTCCTTACCACCCTTATTAGTCGGAACAAGGGGCAGTGGTTTGCCATCGGATTCAAACCACAGAGAGTTCTAGCACCTTGAAATATATTTCTTATTCAAGTTGAAGTAGCAAATGAGCAGACCACTTGATGGTAAGTGGTGACTACCGCCCATGAACATCTGTAAGCAACATCATATAGAACAGAGGTTGTAACAGAAGTCAATCCGAGGTACTCCCGAGGACTTAGCTGGTCGCCTCATGTATAAGCGAGCCGGCAACTACACAATTTCAAATAGAGCGTGCATTTACTTGGGTTTATCTTAAAATAGCCGTCTATAAATGATGACTACTCTGTGCAATGTAACAATGTCGCTCAAGCGTCAAGCACAGTCCGTGCACCCGTCCGGCGTCCGGCACTCTGACATCGGACCGGCAATCCGACAACTTGGTATCTGTTTGAATGCTATTCTGTGTTTGAGACAGTTTTTACAGGGTTTTGATTTTTGAAAATTATGTTATAATCATATCAATCATAATATATGTCTAATTGTCTAGGTATCTAAATCTTTTAAGGTTACGTTCACATTCTCTGATAAAAATTTTAGTCACATGCACAAGGAATTGATGGATGAAATCCAGGACACGTACAAGGAGTACAACCCCAACCCTGGGTACGAGCCCTACTGGGCGCAGGGCGCGTGGGTATTCGTGGATCTCGATGCCAAATTTAACAGAACCACTACCAAGATGCAGCTGGTCTGCGGCGAAGAATGCAACTATCTCCACAAAAGGTTCCTAATATGTTTATAGTGTTTATACCGTTCGCGAAGTTTTTATTGAATCTTCCAAAAGTAAAAAAAGGCTGATCCTTGTTATTGGCTTAGGATGTTATGGGTTTGTAAATTCGTTGCTCATAAAACCGCCAATAAGCTTATTTATGTGGTATAATGAGTTGGTTACACGTGTTCATGGACGGTAGTGACCACTTTGATATTAAAAGTATTATAAAATATTTAATAACAATAATCGGATCACATATAGCTAACTGATTTCACATGTCTTCTAATGTACTTAATACAGAAGGAAGTAAAGCTGTGGAAGAACTTAGCTACAGCTAAAACCGGCTAAGTGCGAGTTGGACTCGCGCACGAAGGGTTCCGTACCGTCTACATTAATATTATAACGCAGTAGAGTTTGTTTGGTTGAACGCGCTTATCTCAGGAACTAGTGGTCCGAATTAAAAAAATATTTTTGTGTTGAATAGTACATTTATTGAGGAAGGCTATAGGCTACAATATTTATATTTTGTTTGTCCTTTCTTATGTTGTAGCAGGTGAAACCGCGTGGCGCAGATAGTTATTTATAAAAAACACGTTTGTTGTATGGCAGCCCCGCTTAAATATTTATGTTATTTTAGTTTTTTTGGTTTAACAGCAGGAGGAACACGTAATTTGTGAAAATTTCAACTGTCTAGCTATCACGGTTCATGAGATATAGCTTGGTGACAGACAGACGGACAGACGAAAAGACAAACAGACGGACAGATAGACAACCGATAGACGACAGACAGACAGTCAGGCGGACAGACGGACAGACTGGCAGCTAAGTCTTAGCGAGCTCTTTTTAATTGTTTATAAGATCAATTTAATATTTTTCAGAATAAAAGATGTATGTGGTCGCCAAATTAACTATGGGGATTCCCAGTGCCATCAGCCCTGGTGCATTATTGATGACTTGTCGAACGTTTTCCTAACCTTTAAAACCTACTGCGAATTCCTCAACCATCAGTGCAGGGAGTCGAAGCCCGAAAGGCGTAAGTAGATCGAATTCATGTAAATTATTTCTATTTGCCTCCTCCTCGTTTATCAAAGTTCACGATTGAACTTAAATACACGATTTTAGATTGGGGAGGAGGAGTTCGTCATATTTGCAGTTCGTCATAAGTGCAGGATTGTACACAACACCTCCTAGTGTTGATCGGATGCTGGTTGTTTGTTTCCGTTACTTTAAAATTAGATGTGGCGCTCCAACTTAGTCCTCAAGGGTAGCACCGCATCTATGGACTACATGCTCGTTTGCTACTTCCATATAATTGCCGTCACGGGACGCCTGACAGATAGGTATGTAACATCGTGACAAGATTGCGACAGAAACTGAATATACAGCATACTGAAATTAACGCCATCTATGAACAGTATCTCGCACTAAGTCGAACTAACACTGCAGCCCGCTTAGTTATTACTCCGAAAAGGTGTAATAGTTGGCGCTAAAATACATAAAGCCAAGCATCGCCACGCCAACAGTCAGGTTTACTTGTCTATAGATGTTTCACATCAAAATGTAGTACTAATGGTAGATGTGGTATTAAGGAGTTCTAATCGAAGAGAGGGTTTATTGTTCCCAGATTGGATTCTTGTCCACGCCGGACGCTGCGTGGAGCCGCAAGATTCATTTTTAAAGCCTGTGCGGTACGGTGGCCCTATGCCGGGCAGAGTGGTCAAATATTTTTCCAGGATATCACAAGTTTTTTGGAATGCTACGCTGCCGTCGCCGCTGTGAAAATATCGACATTTCCCAGAGGTTAGGTGCTGCAAGCGTCAACGCTGTACGTTAAAAACAAATGTATGTGCCGATCCTACAAGATCAGAAAATTACACTGCCAATTGTTGCGAAATCTGCTGATTCGCTCAACGTTAACGTACGCAGCGCTAAACGAATGATTCGTGGTGTTCTGGTTGGCGATCACTCGACTTTCATTCCTTTAAATAAAAAAATATAGTTTATTCTTCCATAACTATAAAGGTTTAAATTAAATAAGTTAAGTAAGTCCTCTTCCAGGTTATTAGCCAGCGTGACTTGACAAAAAAAGGAACCCAACCCCGTTTGTTTCCATTGATGTTATTTCTGGCATATAATCTACAAAATTTAAGAATATACCTATTCCTTTCTTTCATATAATTTTGAATGATGAATCAACCGAGACAAAATATACAGAGAAATTTTAAACGGCCATAAGTAATATAATAGGGATGTAAGTACATAATTAAAAGCCCTGGGACGATATGTTGCAAAAACGTTCAGCAATCCTCGTGGATTCAACTGTCTTCACCATGACTATTATCGGCAGCCCTATTCCGTCCACGTACAAAAACATTCAATCAGTTGCACAAAGCGTTGTTTTTCATAATGTGACCGTTTAACATAATCCCGAGATCGGGATCCATTGTGCGGGAAAGAAAGGAATAATCGGCGGTCATACATCTCGTCTTTATCTCGGCCGGCCGGCGGTCGTGATGGAGAGGGCCCTTTGAACTCGTTCGATATCACCAGAATAAGTAGCCACCTGGAAAAGGTTAATGAACATTCCTAATGTTCGGTGAACTGCGGTTCTTTTGATAAATTGCTGTGATTGTTGAGTATGATGGCGTTTTTATGTAATACAAGTGATGGTGTTCGACTGGCAGCATCACACTATATTTAAAAGGTAGGTATTTTTTTGCATGATTTAAATGGGAGTAAATAAGGTTTTATAATTAAAGTTTAATAATTAAATATAAAAAAATGGACAGGACATTAATTATGTCCTTTTTTAAAGGACAATATTTTTTTATTATGTTCATTGAATTTATAAAAAAATCCGTTTCATTTTAGAAAAAAATATTTTAGAAAAAGAAACAATTGGAAGAAGTCCCGACTGATTTAATTAAATAGACAGAATTAACACTTATGTTGCATTGCGACGGAGCGAAAGAGCGAGGAGAAATAAAACAACGGCGGATGCCCTTTTTTCCTATAAATTACTTATTATTTCAAATTACTTCTTACATGCAGATTTTTAACTGTCCTCGATGTTCATTAGATAAAACCATGAACTTCATCTGATGGGATGGCGCTCAAAGAGTTCTACTTGAAGTCAGACGCAGACCAGAATGCATTGCTCTCCCTTAAATTACGCAACACAACAAATTAGTCTTGGAAAAAGAACCAGACATGATCAGTCAATACACTAAGCAAACTATTAACATAAAGCAAATAAAAAGAAAGAATTTACTCCGAAATTTCACTCCATTCCGAGAGTATTATATTTTATAGTGTAACACAAAACTTCAGCATTGTGAGACGGCGATGTCGTATCATATAAGCGGATTCCTTGCTTGCAAATTGCATGCGAGCACTTCCCTGTTATAGTTTTAATGACATGTTATGGAATCCTCGAAATGAAACAAAATACCTTTGTTATTGTATTACAAATCTTTATGAGAGTGTTTCAAGTATTTCGCAGGAGTAAAGTTTTCCAGGTAGAACCAGTGTAGTTCGACCGGGGATGTACCACCGCCACACTTACTTCTAGCGTGAGTAGTTTTTACGTTTCGGTGAAAAGGTGTGATCGTCGGCCTACTTATATATGAAGCGAGTAATTTAGTCCTAGGGATAGAAAATAGCAACGCATTCGTAATCGACTTCAGCAAGAAACCCTGTTCTATGTATATGAAGTTACTTACAGATATGCCCCTGGGTTGCAGTAACCACTTACCATTAGGTAGACAGCATGCTCATTTGCTATGCTATTTCAATCTGATAAAAAGGACAGGACATTTGTTTCTATTCTGTATTATTACAATAGTTACATTCAGAATAGTTCAGTTTTCTTAGATAAGTCTGATAGGGTTTTATATGTTCTGGTTTTTATGTTTTGCAAAGTTCAAAAATTTAATAAATTTCAACTAATATTTTAAAAACTTTTACTGAAAGATAGTTTAGCTGCCGTCTTTACGGAAATAGGTGGTCACAAAAGGATCACGCAGTCCACCTAACGGGTAATCTCTTTGCCTAAGGATTCGTTCCTACACGTAGGATTCGTTTTGTCTGACATTTACTTAGTTTTGAGTGTTTCTTTCTTCGCACTTAAATCCATAACACAGTAGTGGTTGGGGCCGCTTTCGTACAGCAGAATTAAAAGTAGTAGTGTTGGTCATTTCGAAGGCTTGTGTTACCTACAAATACAAGTCTATTATTACAAAGCTAGAACTAGCGTAAATATAGAAAGGGCAAAAATATGTTGATCTCAAAAAAGCTGTAGCGCTACATTTTGTTACTATTTTGAACACAATTATTACTTTTCATCTTTTCTTAAAAAATATATAAAAACCTGTTACTAAATTTGTTATTCAGCTACATCTACTCAAATGCCTTTCGTACCGTGACCTGTTAACGTTGCCCTACATGGCGGAGCAGCGATATGTAGTTTAAATAGCCTGAAAAGTTGTATTGTTGCCGTAGCGTCGGCACTGAAATGTAGAGCCGTCGCGTATGTGAACAAGAATGAAATGAAGTGTGATTGCTCGTATGTTTTCTATTTTCTATGTACATTGTGTTCTGAAGTTAGGTTTTTTAAAGCGTTTGGTAAAAATAATTAGAGTGAATTTTGCAAATCGGTATGGATTTTCAAAATTCATGGTTGGCTAAATAATGCAGGTTTTAATGCGTAAAAGGCTATCAATGTCGGAAGTTTCGCTGATTGTGTAGAACTGTAGATCCATAAAAATATCCAGGTGTCCGTCTGTACTATACAAAGCCAATCCGTTACGGCTCCGGTGACAAAAAGGTCATATAGATTCTTGAGTGTCTTAACTGCATGATTTAGCCGACGTTGTACAGTGCAATCTAGGATGCCGGGAGTAAACAATTCGTTACAAGTGGCAAAAATTCACGGATTCACGGAAAATATTTTTATTGCGTCATGGATGGAATCTATTTCTTATGTGTACGCTTACTTTACATACAGTATGTACACATTTTAGTTTAACTTTATTGATAGCATAACACCTGTATTAGCGTATGTGTGTGATTTGTACGTGGGTGTCGGTGCTAGGGTGTTTGACTGTTTGAGTATTTTTAAAGTTTATATACGATTGCTAATTGTGTTAATAACTGTAATATCACATAATAATTATTTGTAACGACTATTCCGTATTATCGTAGTTGTAACAAAAGTTCATAAAATATAAGTTATTCGAATCTACATACCTTAACGAAAGCTCCGGTATTGCAATACCCAGAATTCATCTTTCGGAGAATAACGAATTCATTTTGCAAACGGACGCATCTGAAAAAGTCTTAAGGTCGGTTTTATGTAATAAAGACGGGCGACCTGTAGCTTACGCCAATCGCAGTTTAAATAAGACGGAAATGAAATACCCCACTATTAAGAAAGAACCAATAGTGTGGAGTGTTAAGTACTTTCGAGCTTATTTATACGGCGGACGGTTTAAGATACAAACAGATCATAGGCCACTCGTTTATTAGTTTGGAATGCGGGATGCTCCCAGCCGGTTATTAAAGTTTAGGTTACAGTTAGAAGGTTACAGTACTATTTTTCAATAGAGTATGTAATAGGAAAGCAAATAAGGTTGCCGACGCGTTGTCACGTATAATTATTACCCCAGAAGATATAAAAGATATGAATGGGAATATTCTAAAAACGTTTGTGATGACAAGAGCTAAATACCAAGAGAAACAAAGAAAAGAGACTGGAAATAGTGATTGTAGTGACTCGGTTTACAAAATAAACACGAACTGACGCAACCCAGGGTTGTCGATATTATTAGAAAACCGAGCAGTTTCATCGAAATTTCCCTCATCAGCGAGAAAAAGTTAAAATACTTAATAAAGAGTGGAATTTATATGCAATCTAATGGAAACTTAATGTATGTACCTAGTACGTAAATCGCTACAAAGAGAATTCCGGGATCTCCAAGGGAACGCCACCGGAGTCCTCTGAGCGCACTGCCCCATCGGGCTCCACCCAGGTGAGCGGATGGGCCCACCGCACCTGGTTTTTACGACGGTATGCGACCACACGTACCGTCGTCCTTTCCGAGGTCGCCTTTCTAGACGGTTCGACGTCCCAAACTTGCCGCCTGCTACCCCAGAAGCCCCTTTTAGTCGCCTCTTACGGTAGGCAGGGAATACTGTAGCTCTATTCTGATCCCGGAACTACAGGGATGCGGCGCCACGGGGCGTTATGGACGCCTGCGGCTACTGTTTCTCCGAGCGGGTGCAGCGCGCTCTCTGGCACGTTCGGCGTCTTCCTTCGTTGCAATAACATCATTGCAGAAGGTGATCATGCCGTCCCAGGCCTGTGTGCGCTGAACCATCGCCTTAACGATGGCCGCCGGAGAAAGTTCCCTCCTACCTTCTGGACGAGGATCCGCCGCTCCAACTCCCATGCTGGGCAGAACTGGAGCGTGTGCTGTGCGGAATCCTCGTCGTGCCCGCAATGGTGACAGAGGGCCGTC
>DWNE01008008.1:0-11830 GCA_018249875.1 Cecropterus toxeus | reverse complement strand
ACCCGTACTACGAAAAATGCGAAACAAGATTTTTAATCGAGCATTCGGTTCGTTTTTGCGACTGCTCAGTTGAAAAAACCGTACTAAAGGTACTGTTAAGCAGCGATTGTCTGTTATCTAAACGGAAAAATGTTAAGGCGACGTCACTTTTAAATTTATGTAAACACTAGTTTGTTCTCGCGTCTCTGTCCGCTTCTGTCACGTTTATTACAGGCATGAGTAACGTATGTGTTAATCCAAACTTTAAAGGCGTTGTTATTTATTATGCTTAGTTCCTTAAACTCATTTTTCCTAAAATCGGTATTTCATTATCGGTATTAATTAATTAACAAACCAAGAAACTGTTTTCGAATTATGTCTACAAAATAGTAAAACTATATCCATAGTAATATACCAAGTGTTAGAACCGGGAAAGTGCCACTGTCACACTTAATTCTAGCGTGAACGGTTCTTGCGTTTCCGTGGACCGGTGAGGTTGCCGGCTCACTTATATTTGAGGTGAGTAGCAACGCGTCAGTGATCGACTTTAGATGGAACCCCAGTTCAATATGAAGCTGCTTTCGGATTGGCGACTAATTTAGTGACGTCACTGAACCATTTGATCTTAGACTTTGATATTACCATTTAAAATAAAACACAACGCTAAGGTTAACGAGATTAACATCTAACTTTTGTATCCGGATGTTCCTTTTCACTTTTCATGCCCCTCCAACGGTTAGGAAGTAAATTTTTCACGTAACGAAGCACGCATACTTCAGCTAGTATAATCTATTGTAATTGAGAACTATTCATATTACACTTCGGTGATCAAGTTCAATTTTTATTTGCGTTTAATTAATCCAATTTCGACCACTGCAATAAACGGCTTCTTCAAATAGAAGTCTCTATAGGGAAATGTCACGGCACGCCATAAAAGTATTTTATTACTACCGCGCCTTTATGAGAGTACCCTTAATATATCCCATTGAGTAATTTTTATGATTAATCACTAACGTATACGCCTTAATACTACTAAATCGTAATCAGAACCAATGTTAGTCGAACTATCGGTATTTTCCGATTGTGTATAGTATTTACAGTTTTAACCACGTTTAACTAGGAATGTTGTGTACTAAACGGTAGTAGGTAAACAGTAAATAGTGAAATTTCCCGGACAAATGAGTGATTTTATTTTTATTGTCATACGTTGTTTAAAATAAAATTTATAATTTGTGATTAATGGTTTGGTTGGATTTGATTCAGTATCGATGAATTCGTTCGTTAGTGGTTTTGGTGGTAGGTGACTAGTCTTTCCGTGACTAAGCAGGAACTTTAAGTAATGTATAATAGTAAGGTCCTAATAAACTGTGTCTATGGTAATTATATTAACTTAAAAAAAAATACATATATTTTTGCATAAATGTTCAATTTCCTAGTTTTTTCATAACGCTCAATTTCACCCTCTGTCAGATTTAATCTCGAAGAATACTGAAATACGTACATTTTTCGTTATCTTGCAAATAAGTTTAACCAAGCTGTCGGTTAAAGTTCAAGTTTTCTACATTGTCTGAACCTCAAGACTAGATTTTTTAGAAATGTAATGAATTTCAATCATTTGCCTGGGCAAGAGAGAATCAATTGTAGAAAACGAATTTAAAAAAAAACATATAATATACATCTTATTGTCTAATGATATGACAATTGCAATATGTGTATTGGGACCTACAATAAAATTAAATATTAAACACACTTAGACATTATAAAGTGATTTAAAGTGTGAGTGTACAATCGGAGTGTAGTATAAAAAATATGTGGTCAGTTCTAGAAATATGTGTTCCCTGAAAGTGTTTGCAACTGTGATTTGTGTACTGACTTTGAGAGTGAGTGTGACGTCACAATACTACCCGTATGAGGATGTACGCGATGGTAGACATCCAAGTACGCGGACACCTGATCACTATTATGTAAGTTATAGATTATTATAACTAGATTAACAAGTAATTGACTTCTTAAGTTATGCGCGTGCTAGTTGTGCCCTGCGGTTTCACCCGCTATTACATAAAAAAAAACACCTATAGCCCCACATTATGATTTTCTCCTGTGTCATGGGTGCCATGGACACATAATGACGAATACACAAACACCCAGACCCAGAACAGAAATCTAAACTCATCATTCGCATTTCTGTCTGGCCGGGAATCGTACCCGGGATCCACTGCGCATCATATCCGTATGGTGACCGCTCCGCCACTAGCCATATATCCATATAGCTTTTCACTCTGCGACCTGAATCGATTCTAATGATATGACACTCGTCAAGCCGTCTGGGCTGTCACCTTGTCAAAGAAATGGACATACATACGTACAAAGTTACGCTCGACAAAACATTACCTTTCGTCTTACGTCGGGGAAAAATGATCATAACAACTGTTCTTTTAATGATAAACAAGGGAATGATGACGTACTGCCGATACATGTTTATAACTTTTAGCTCAACAGCTGTTTATTTGTACGATAAAAGTATTTAGAAATGTATGTAATCCACATAGTCCAACTAGTTCAGGGTTTCTCAAACTTACGCTTTTAAAAAGAACCCCTTTAAAAACTACCTCCACTAAGAGTAGAATAACAATAAAGGTTTAAAGTAATGATCAGAAGGGGTAATAGATATGTGAGGTTAATAAATAAAACATTTAGGCTTGTTCTAAGAGGAACTTCACTGTTAACTGTCGAATGTGCGCCATTGAAATGTCTTTATTTTGCATGGGCCTATGGGGCACTTACAAATTGTCAGTTACAATGTTTTCTTACACTACTCCCGGATCGGAACTCGACCTCAACTGAGAAGATCCGGCAAGAAACTCTGCGGGTTTGTCTTTTTTGTTTGTATAATATCTTTTTTTTTTATTTATTTTTTTAGTGGTAGCCCCAAGTGGTACCCCACTTTGAGAAACCCTGAACTAGATTCTTGTTCAACTAATATATCAAAAAGTATTTCGATCGCGTTTTCATTAATAGTTGTACAACTATCAGTCCGATGTGTATTGCCAAATAAGAGTATTAGAGCGCTCATACATTCGACAATACCCTTAGGTGATTTACCGTCTATTTATTTAGGGTTCCGTACGCAATGAGTGAAATGGAACCCTATTAATAAGACTGCTGTCCGTCTGACTATCTGTCTGTCATCAGGCTGTATTTCATAAACTAGATAGTTATTATTTAAAATGTTTTATGGCTTTGGCGCCTTCAATCCTAACTTTATTAATTCGCGGCCATTCTTTTTCTCAACTGGAAAGTTGACATTTTCACAGATAATTTCTGTTGCAGCTATAACAACTCATAATAAAATAAATATTTAAGATGGGCTTGTACACGAGTCCATCATAAATATTTATTTTATTGTATTTCCAAATGTGATATATTAATGAATGAATATGAATGAATGAGTGAATATATAAAGAGCAATTAGTGTAATCATTTCATTGAATCTTGTTTTGTTATTCTACTTTGATGTTGTCTAGATACTTTTCTAACTTAGAACTTATCTTTCGTAATTTATGTAACTTTCCATTAGTTAATCTAGCATTTAATATTCGGATAAACACAACCGGTCAATAGGCGTGACTAGTAAAGTGGGCGAGTAAAGTAATACGTAAATCAACAACTATTTTATTGACTTATCGCATTATCGACTAAACTGTTTTAACGTCACGAAAACGTGTAAGCACACACTCGACTAAACTTTTCGATCGATATACAATTTAATGTATGTGTGCGGTGGGCCTAAATAATATTGGATTGGTGACTAATTATCCTGACATACCATCTTGATATACGAAAAGCGTTCAAATGCGTTCAAGTTACCGTTTGACAAACACGAATGTTTGCCGTTAAGATATATCAACATCATTAATGTGTGTGGACATGAAATGTTTATTTACTCTCTCTAAAGGCTCTCAATTTCATCGTTTCCTGCTGAATTTATTCAATTAGAACACACAAATAAAAGTGTGTATTTATAAACATTTTTATATTAATAAAGTAGCAAATGAAAATGCAGTCTGGACATGGTATGCATGGACATTATAAGATAACGTAGTTCATAAGAGACTAATGATTACCAATCCTGTTTGGGGTTAGTAAATAAAATTCTATGAACGATACTGATCAATTACCATCAGTAAAACATTATGTAAGTACGTTTGAACCACTATGGTTCGATTGGGAAGGACCATTGCCACAGCTGGTAAACGATGACTTCCGCTCGTGGACATTTATACTCCAAACCAAATAAGACCATGCACAGAGACGTCTAACATTTGGTTAGCCATAGTTTCGATGCGACTAAGGTTGACACCCGTAATATAATATATAGTGTTGTACTATATTTCGGCTTTGCGTACTGTATACTATTGAATTACCTAATAACGCAATAATACTATATTTTCCACACCGAAATCTAACAAATAAATTCATTATTTCCAAATCCAGTGTTTACGAAAATGTTTTTACATTAATTTTAATACAAGCATGTCACTTTTACTTTGTACTTTTTTTCGTAAAATACTTTATAATTTATACGTGTACGATATTTTTGTAGATTACTTACAAAAATACTATATGTATTTTGTCGACGAAATGTTGGAAACCCTACATATGACTTAGTTGGAACGCCTCAGATTAACCTCCCATACCACACCCATCATACGAGAAAAGAGTAGACCTTAACCATTATTAACTTACAGTCTTAATCAGTGTTAAAAACAGTATGTATTTGACTGAAATAGGCATAACGGTGCATCTAAAGTCGAATCACAGCTTTCTACCACCTTTAAATTACTTCTTTGTGTTATTTTGTCTTAACAATGTTACTTAAAAATATCTAATTTTACGTTTAAAATAATAAATCATATTTTAGTCCATTGTAACCTTGTAACTGTAAAATTATTAATACGGAAATTTTATCCCATCCGCTGATTTTACTTGAGGCCCTTCAAGGATCAAGGATATAAAGTATAACAAAATTTTATCTACATTATTAAGAGTTGACGAAATGCCAAGTTGCATTAATATCTGTATAGTTTATTTATATATCAGATTGAAGTAGCAAACGGACATGCAGTCCACCTGATGCTTAGCGGTTACTGCCGTTCATTGACATCTGTAAGCAACTTCTTAAAGAACAGGGGTTCTATCTGAAGTCGATCGTAGGTGTGTTGATTTTCCTGAGGACTAAGATATTCGCCTCATATTGTTATCGAGCCGGTAGCCGCATCCTTTACTAAAACGCATAGGTACATACATAGATGTGGCTGGGGTACTTCCTCATTCGAACTGGATCTACCACCTGATAAGTTATAAGTTACTAGCTGACCCGGCAAACGTTTTGCCACATAAATTATTTCTAAGTAATTCCTAGTGTAGACAAGAAATAAACTTATTGTAAGTGTGAAAGGATGATTGATTGATCGGTTATCACCCGGGGATGAAAATTATTAAATTACTAATGGCTTTTAAAAAATAAGGGTTGGTGATAAAGGATAAAAATGTAGGGTAGTATGTATTTTTAAATGCGACATAATAAAAAAGTCTAAGAATTAAAAAAAATGTTAAGGGTGGACAACCGTTTTCACTAAGGGGTATGAAAAATAGATGTTGGCCAATTCTCAGACCTACTCAATATGCTCACAAAATTTCATGAGAATCGGTCAAGCCGTTTCGGAGAGTATAGGAACGAACATTGTGACACGAAAATTTTACATATAAGAAGATATAGGTATCCAACAAAATATTAGTAAATACAAAAAAATAATTTATTAATAATACAAATAAACGTAAAAGTTATATAAGTTGCACTAAATAGTATTTAGTAGGTACTTGCAAATACAAATTCTATATATGTATGTCACATTACATTTCTTTTAAACGCGGGTGAAACCGCGGGCTCAGCTAGTCAAACAATAAATTATCAACTACATCCGTGTCGCACTAACGTTTATTTATTTGCATTGTGCCTTGTTATTTACAGGAAAATCCATTTATCAAGGGAATTGGATAGATATCGAATACCAAATTACTTTTCCAACAATCTTATATAACTGACGTAACCTAGAGCTTCCAATAGTTTGTCGACAAAATATAGTGTGTTTCAAAAAAAGTTATAAAAATATAGTACAAAAATAAATCATATAGAATTTTATGCATATTTTATTAAATTTATACGGTTGGCAACCCTAGATGTAACACACAGCGCTGGAAGGTCGGAGAGGTTTTTGGGTTACTATGACAACTATGGGTGCGAATGACGATGCAAAGCGCACGCGATTTGTGTGTGTTTGCTGATCGTAATTTCTTATTGGAATCATCATCTTATAATATTATGATTATGGTTTTATTATAATTGGAGTGTAATGTAAAGTCACTAAAAGCCGTTTTTATTAAACGACTAACATTTTTTGAAGCATAACTTATGGGAGGATAAAACACTTCGTTACGTAACGCGTAACTGCGCCAGTGTGTCTGGGTTCCCTTTCTCGCATGCATAAGGCAGCGGCAGGCAGGTTCTTTCTCTCTCACTCTAACCCACAACGCTAACCGTATTTCGCATGACTTAGTGTTTACAATGTCCAATATGTAATAGATTCAGTTAATTATTTATAAGCATTGGGGTATATTGTATTTATAATAATATATTTAACTAATATTTACAGAACAATTATTGTTCTGCCTGTACCTATCCTTGTAATTGTAATCTAATGAAAAAATAATAAATAATAATAATAATCATTTATTTCAGACATAGTCCATAATGTGTTAGAAATTACAATAAACTTAAAAAACTATGTTGGAAAAAAGCCAATGTCTCTTACACAAAGATGACGCCGGCAGTAATTATCTTTATCTTATAAATATTTAAAGATTCTGCATTAAATTTAAAACTGTTGCACTAAATGCTAGAAAGACATGAACTACTTGAACATGCCAATGATCTTTACACGTTTTTATGTACGAAGATCAGTCGAAAATTATTTTTGTGTTGATAAAAGCAATATCTTTCAGATTACGTTAAAATCGAGATTTATGAAGATACATGAAGATAAGACTTGCTTTAAAGATAAATATAGTAATGTAATGAAAAATCTTTTCATCAATGTATATTTGTTTCACGCTTAGTTTTAAGGGTTCTTTCATTTTTTTTATTTTTGCACCATCAGTTATACATTGTCGGAAACGTTAAGTATCGAAAACTATACTGTATCTACGTACGCACGGTTACTGTTCATAGATGGCATTAATTTCATAATGCTATATACTTATTTCCTGTCGCAATCTTGTATTTTAAGCATATTACTCGCACGGACACGATGTTTCACATCACAGCGATGTTGCCTCTGGACAATCACTTCTTTTACACCTTGTAAATGGTTTTAGCGTAATGTTCTATTGTTCCAGGGAATAGACGCTCCCGGATACCCAGTAGTCCACGCCGCAGTTCCTCGTGGTCTCTCCGTTTACCCTGTACCACTGCATTCCTCTCACCACGAGCTGGCCTTCAATGTCACTTGGCAACCGCCTTTTGGTAAGACTTATGTGAGGTGTGAACAGCGCTCATTCCTGTAGTTCCGGGATCAGATTAGGCCTACAGTATCCCCTGGCTGTCGTAAGAAGCGACTAAAAGGGGCTTCCGGGGTTGCGGGCGGCAAGAGAGGGCTCGAACCGTCCAGCCAGTCGACCCCGGGAAGGACGACAAATTTATTTTTGGCGTACTGTAAGCAACAGGGATGATAATGTGTAACCCGCGTGGCGGAGCGGTCGCCAAACCTGACACGCAGTGGGTTCCGGCTTCAATCCCCTGCCATACAGGCATCTGAATGATGATTTTAGATTTCTGTTCTCGGTCTGGATGTTTGTGTACTCGTCTTTGTGTGTGTCTATGGCACCCACGACAGGAGAAAATCCTAGTGTGAAGCTATGAGTGTAGAAAGCGTTAGAGTTATTTAAGCGTAACTTTTATTTAGAACCCCTGTTCTATATGAAGTTCTATATGAACAACTTCATATGGAACCCCTGTTATATATGAAGTTGCTTACAGGTATTAATGGGCGGCAGTAACCATTTACCACCAGGTGAACTACATGCTCGTTTCCTACTTCATTCTTATAAAAAACAATCCTCTATTAATTGTCCCCTTTTTGTCACAGGACCGCCAGTTCGAGGATATTCCTTGGAGGTGAACAGCACTACAATGACAGTCGACTGTCACTCCAACCTCTGCTATGAATATAATATACCAGCGGTAAGTATCACTCATACATATATAAAGTGGTGGAAAGAGCAAGATTCGGCCGAGGTATTAGGGTTGTCAACCGTACAATAACATATAATATTGTACGATATTTCAAGGCTGCGTACTATAAATCACTGAAAAATAACGCAAAAATACTATGTATTCGACACCGACTAACAAAATTATCCATCAGTTCCAAATCCAAATTTTATGAACACGTCTTTACATTAATTTTAATAGAAGCATTATGCTTTAATTTGAAACGTAGAAAAGTACAAGAAAATATAGATTTATTAAAATAAGTGTTCATCAAATTTTGTAATACAACGAAATGTTGGCAACCCTAGTACCACCGCCACACCTACTCATAGTGTAAAGTAGTTTTTGCGAGTGGCAGTGACCACTTAGGTACCATCAGGAGGACTGCATGCTCGTTTGTTATTTTATTCTTATAAACTAGTCACATTGTTAAAAATAATAAAACACTAAACCCGACTGCTTAAAACTATATTTTCTTCATAATGATATATCTAATTTAACGCTTTATATGTTTTTGTCAAAATAGTTAAGTAAAAGTATTATAGAATATACATATTCATAATGTCTATTTACTAGCTTTTATTTGATACCTACATAATTACTCTATTCTTTTCCCTATTTACCGGAACCTTTTTTAAAAATCATATAGCCTATCTCACTCCGCAAACTGAGACGGTTCTAATGATTATATTATGATTATTATGTCATACGTCACGATCCGTCAAGCCGTTTAGGCTGTAGCGCGTGCCAAAAAAAATTACATACAAACAAACAAACAAACATACATACATACATACATACATATATGCAGTCTGGATAAAACTGAGGCAACGTTAATCTTTATATCGTTTGCAGATGGCAAGATGGAAGGTAGTCCCCGAATCTGCGAGCCCGGTTCCTGATGGATGTGCGGTGCGGCCCGGCTGCTCCTACCGGGTGCGGTTGATAGCGCATCCCTGGGACGGACACACCTCCGCTAACCTGGACGTGGAGTTGGATGGTTTGTACTTCTGCTTGTATGATTTAAAAGAATATTTAGGTTAAAAAAAATCGAAAATGACGATTCATGTGGCGGGGCGGTCACCATACCGATCTAACGCACAATGGGTCCCGCGTTCGATTCCAGGCCAGACTGAAATATGAATATTGAGTTTAGATTTCTGTTCTGGGTGTTTGATTATTCGTCTTGGTGTGTCCATACTCACGAGGCAGGAGAAAATCCTAGTGTGGGGCTATGAGTGTAGAAACCATGTGTGTAAAAACATCGATTTTTGGAAAATCGACTGTTTCATTAAAAAATAATATCGGTTAATATAAAAGGCGATTTTTCCTCAGCCAAGTCACATCTCTAATAAAAAGTTCGAGCCTATCATATGTACATATCAGCATTGCGTCATTGATTGTTTACGCTATAGTAAACAAATTTAACCGCAATGTTATCCCTCGAAGAAGTTTCGTTTGCACGTCGTAAATTGTACGCCATGATGGATTGTTAACTATAGACTGACGAAAAACAGAAGAAAAGAGTATATATGAATCATGGTGCACTTTCTGTTTATAATAAATCAAATTTGTTATCATGATGACGTGAATGAGAAATTGGTATGAACGTGTTACGTGTTTGCCTTAAACAAGATTGTTAAAATTAGCCTTAAATAATTTTATCAAGAGCAGTCATAGCCTAAGGTTGAAATTCTGCCTCTCAATTGGGGATCCGAGGTTCGGATCCCAGATATGCACCACTGATTACAAATTAATTATCACTGCTTTACGGTGAAAAAACATCATGATCAAATCGACACGCTTGAGGGTTTTAAAAAAAAATCTCATAGATGTGTAGAATCTATCGCGAAATTAGTCAGCGCGATGGACTAAGGCCTAAAACTCTCTAATTCTGAGTAAAGATCCGGAAACCTGCGCTCTGTTGACGACAATTTTATAATCTTTAAATCGCTAATATTACATAAGTATAAAAATAAAAATTCTACATAATGTCCGTAGGTGCCAAACTGGTTGGTGCAATACACACTTATAAACTATCGCGAGTGCGCACTCGCCTATTCCTCGCGTTCTCACCGCACTAACGCTCTTTTGGATACATACCCTGAGTACGATTGTATGTATGCTTGAAGTTTTGTAAGCGTGAAGTATAACTGCAGTGTGTACAATTAATGTAATTGGTTTTTTTATACCGTTTTAATTGTGTAAATACATAAATAAAGTTAATTTAAAACCGAAAAGTAGTGAGTTCTTAATACTTAGCAAATGTATAGCGTAAAATATTAACAATACAAATAAACTCTACATAACATACAAAATACATACGAGTAAACAATTCATAACTAAGCAAAATAGCCGTTTTCTATTTAACTTGTAGGCTTAAATAACAAACAATCACCCTAACATGTAACCATTCATAAACAAACTAGAACCTCACGTACTACACCCTACGATGTTGTATTGTTCCGTTAGCTTATTCAAACTATGTTGAAACGTTCTTGCATCTGGAGTTAAACCACAGAGCAAATAAATAATAGAAATGGATCTTACTAATATTATATATGCGAACGTTTGTGAGATATGTGTTTATTGCTCTTTCACGCAGACACTATTCGGATATCACTGAAATTTGGTGCATATATAGCTTTCATTCGATACTCGTATTGTCGTAATAATAAAAATATTCGCCCCCCCCCCCCTTTTCCTCTAATTTTAGCCGACATTTTTACAAAATTATGTAGCCTATGTCACTATGCATACTGAGACGATTCTAATAATATGACATACGTCACAATCCTTCAAGCCGTTTGGGCTGCAGCGCGTGCCAGAGAAATGGACATACATACAAACATATATACATACATACACTAAAAGCTGTGCTCCACGGTTTCACACGCTATTACATAAGCAAAAACAAACAAACAAATATAGCGTGATGTTACGTATGTATCGGGCTAATCTCAGGAAATACTGATTCGAATTGAAAAAATCTTTTTGTGTTCAATAGAAAATTTATCGAGGACAGCTTTTGGCTATATATATAATATCACGCTGTGTTTGTTTGTTTTTAATAGATTTTTCTCTAATAAACGCGTGTGAAACTGCGTGGCACAGCTAGTATCGTATATATTCCATTGTTCGTCTTTTTTGTTTAATATTTTATCACTCATTAATTTCAAAGTTCAATGCCCTTTATCAGCAACGTAAATGATTGTTATCTAGTGTTTGATTTTGGTTTTAGGTAGTTTATCGATTGATCTAATAGAAATTTTTATGTAATACGATTATATAGTACATACTGCGCAACAACTGTTAAGAACAAATGCAAACATAGAACTAAATATGTCATAACGTCTAGACTTTGGAATAAAATCAGCTAGGCAGTGGTTTTCAATCTTTTTCATGGCTCCACCTCCGTGACATCAAAAAAAAATATTGCGACCCCCATTTTCTGGCACTTGACATTTATTTTTTTTTCCTTAAAATTAATTTACGGCCATGGATCTAAGTCCTTTTCAGCCA
>DWNE01008007.1:0-11831 GCA_018249875.1 Cecropterus toxeus | reverse complement strand
TGGAATGGAAAAAAATATTAACATAATATACTTCATAAGTGTTAATTAAAATTACGAAAAATTGAAAAAAAAAACGAATGTAAACTGGTAACATTTGTGTACTATATAATAAGTATATAATATCTAAAATAGTGCATTATAACTAAAACTGTAAATATAGGTTTAGAATTTTCACAGTTCACGTTTATTATTTATATTCCTAACTATATCGTACTTCCTAATATGCATGATTATAATATCATACTAGTAAATTTAAATGTAATTGACATTTTCAAATTATGTTGCCATATTGTTTTTTAAATTATGGTCTGAGTAGAAGATTGTAATACTTGTACTACATGTGGCTATTTCATTATATTAAATAAACTGATCTGCAATATTGAACTTGAACCTAATGTAAATCTCATTCAACAAAGTATTGTATGTAAATATTTTATTGTACCCTCTTTAGGCACCTTGGAACGGCTGGTAGACTGGTTTATTCGCGTTTGCTTGCCAGAAATGGTTGCATGACAATTATTTAAGTTAAGTTAAATTAGTTAAAAAAACTTTGTTCTTTAATATTTTACCACATTTTTTTTAGGTTTATGACATAAATGTCATATACTGTATTTATTAAATTTCGACTATGCTTGATAATATACGGAAAGATGGCTACAATATTTTGTTAGGAATTTACAAAGTATGGCTTGTTAAACGGTGTAAGCGCTATATCTATGTATGGCTATGCGGTATTTTACTGGTTGTATTACGTTTTTTTTATTACAGTCAACATTAGATTTTAATTTTAGCTGATATCACCATTTTTGAACATAATTCAGATATTTTTTTGCTTATAGCAGTACAATTTATATACGTAAGGCTCGGCGCAAATGGGCCACTGCCACAGCCACAGGTGGTTGTCGCGTGCCACCGCCACTTTTGCATAAGCGACAGTAGCGTACTACAGCGACCAGTGTTTAGTAGTCGCCACATTTTAAAACGCATTTAATTCACTCCCAGTTAACTGAGCGGGAGGTAGAGTGGCGCGTCAGTGGCGAGTATCGGCGCCTTGTATGGTTATACCAGCTTTAAGTATTAAGTCACAGACACCTTTGTAGCAGGTAGCCGCCACCGGCCGCACGTGTGCGCCGAGTCCATATTAAATGTGTAATAAAACATGTTAATAGCTTGTCGCTAATCACCGGTGGCTGTAGTCAGTGGCCCATTTGCGCCAAGCCTAATACTTTGCAACATATGATTTAGTACTTAATCGTATTTGAAGGTGAGTGGGCAGTTGGTTATGGGTATCAAACTGCCCATCATTGCTATCAAATTATTCAACGTCATTTCTCTCCATTTTCCTTTGTTTAGGTCTATGCACTTATATAATTTAATTGGTTTATCAGTTTTCGAAATTCATTCTTACTTATTATAAACTAAATATTTTTCATTAATGATTTTTTACATAATGAAACAATCGTCCGTCGTAGGAGGGAAGACCATTGGATTGTCAGGTTGCAAACTCTCTGGATGGAAAGCATCACATTATTATCACAGTATTTGTCCAAACCCTATAAAACAAAAATAGTTTTTGTGATTATGTAGTCGTACTACAACTATTTTAAGCACCTTTAATTGCTACTTTCAAATTAGAGATATATACCTATTTTATTAATTTCCGCAAAGATTGCCTTTAGTAATTGTAATGACATCGGCGATCAAATTGATATCGATAATGTTTAGATAGTTTGTATAATAACATTTTTACAATGCTGTGAGTAGGGAAAGAAATCTAACTGGTAACTCCATTGTATCAAACATCATTTTTGAAGACAAATCTCGCTCAAATGTCAATGTCTAATTTAATTTTGTCGAATTTATATTTCATTATTTACTTGCCCATAAAATAAACTTAGATAGGTGTTTACATAGTAATAAAATCTAAGTAAATTATTATTCCATTTTAAAAGTATTTCATATGTATATGTGTGATACAATGGTAAGTAATAAAAGAAACTGGAGATCATCCAAGACTAAGATTCTGTTATTAGAAGTTAATGTTATGTCAAGAGTCAACACGCTGTTGCGACGCGTCTGCGTTTGCGCTGAGTGGGATAAATAAAAATAAAAGACATGTTACTCAAGCCACAAATCCACACCGTTCGATTGCGTTAGGCGACCACAACCAACGTCAAGATGGTTTAGAATCAGCGCATCTTACAAATAAAAAAATATTAGCGCGGTTGAAATGCAATGTACTTTATATACTGCCAAATTTTCTAGATATTACCATCGTTTAACACAATCCCCCGTTAAGTCCCAAATTGGTAATTTGGCACTTAAATCATGAAATCATACAAAATTTGTAAAAATGTTCCTGCAATTTCGATCGTTGAAAACCATATTTAAATGTGGGGTAACCTCAACCCTCAAATATTCTCCTCTACTTGCGGAGCGCCTCTTGCCACAGTCACCACCGTGGCCTTGACCTTAGGGGATATGAAAATCCAATATACTAAACATAGTTGAGGAAGGAACTATCATATGGGATATTTTAAGCAGGGTCGACCAGGCTCAAGAAGGGAAGGTCGTGAATTTGCTCGGTGTGGCCAGCAAAACGTGCGAGATAATTAGGAGCCCATTCAAACACGGAGATTGTGCAGAGTAAAAGTTAATTTTATGTTATTTAAAATTCACTTTGCCTTTGCTTATAAAAGTCGGAAAATTCAGTTTCTGCCCAACGCGGCAGAAATCATGATGCTACGGCACTGCTCATGACGTTTATGGTCTCATTGTAAAGAACAGTTTGAGTTAGCTTCTCACTCGGCAACGATTTAGTCGCTAATAAGATTATTTTTTCCCGGAGCGTCTAAATATTTACATCTATAAGCAAACATGCATTATTTGTTATCATATATATTATGACACTTAAATTAATAATAAGCTTTAGATAATTTAACATAGATATAAAAGAAAATTATAGAATTATCTGCTCTTATAGTTTCCTTTATTCGTATTAAGTAGGTTAAGTTAGTGTCAAGGTTAACTTTCGTATATCTTAATTATCTTTTGTCTACAATACGACCACGGTGTGTGTTTTGTATACCAACCATAGACATTAATTTTTAATCTGTATCTGTTACTAACTGTCTACTCTATGTACTTTTTATGATAAACTATATATGTATAATAGGTTAGGTGTAAAATAAAGTACGATTCGAAGTACTGTAATCAGTGGTTTTATTTTTTGATCATCTGTCAAAAACTATTTTAATATAACATACTTATACATTTTGCTGAATGCAGTATGCTCTGATGGATAACTAGACTGAGTGCCTTCTTTCGTTACCGAAATAGTAGCAATATCACATGCAGCACCAACAATTTGATGTAATGGTAAATCCGGTTTCGTTACTAAAAATGTCGCTAAAGCACCAACAAAAGCGTCTCCAGCTCCCTGTAAAATATTTATGCCATTTATTTTTGGAGTTATTGAATCACTAGTTTTTTTACCAATCATATAAAAATTATGTTAAGGAAAAAATATAAAGTTACCGTTGTGTCCACTGGAGATACACTGTGACATTTAACATGAATGACGTCTTTTTCTTTCTTGGATATGTAAGCAGCGCCTTTTTCCCCCAAAGTAATTATGACCGTTTCGCATCCGGTGGCCAATAGAGCTTCTAATGCTTTAACTACATTCCTATCATAATGTATATTAAAGTTAATTTCAAGTTAAATTATATTTGTCTATATAATATAACTATTTTAAACATTTTTATTTGTAATGAATAAATATAATAAATTTAAAAACTTACGAGGTATCAACACAAAAGTCGACAAGTAAAGATGCCTCTGACTCATTAACACAAAGTATAGAGCAGTATGGCAATATTTCACTTATATCTTTCCGAGCGGGTGCAGCATTAAATAGTCTTATCTGTAACATGTAGCAAAACTCGCAAAAGAATGAAGTTATGATTGCACATTATGAACTTGCAATAACATATATAAATACAAAATATTATATTCCAACATTACCTAATAAAACCGCGCTTACAATGCAATCTGTTTAGCTTATAGCAATTCAATTTTTTGTGACATTACATTACATCGCGACGTTTCATTTACGTGGTCATAAAAATTTATGGAATTGTATTACCTGGGCAGTACGGAGAAACCATGTCAAAGTATCTACTTATTTAGTCGAAAATTATTATATTTGAAAATTTATGTTTATTAAGAAGCAAAAAGAAGTAAGAACTCTCTATATGACAGTAGGTATAATACAACATACTCCTTTGCGCCCTGTGAAACGTTCTACAACCTCGTATTCTTCATTGTTTACATACCTGTCAGATTCTCATATTGATTCAATTTGTGGGAATAAACAAAAAACTTACTCCTTTGGCAATTTTAAAAGCTTCCAACGAGGTCTCAAATGGTGTTTCTAATTGCGCTATTACAATATCCGCGTTCCTAATAACATGTTCAGCTTTTTGAACATCCGAAACACTAAGATGATTATTTGCGCCGGCTACGAAAACTATTTGATTTTCGCCACTTTCGGCTACTAATATTTGAGCAATGCCAGTGCTGACTCCCGGAGTTATTATACCATACGTAACATCTACTCCAATCTCTTCAAAATAATCTTTATATTGCTTCCCCCAATGGTCATCTCCTAACTAAAACATAAAACGTTCAAGAAATCATTAATTCATCATAGTTACAAAATTGTTTCCTTAGTAATTCAAACCTACTCTACAAATCATTGTAGTATTTCCACCCAATTTTGTTGCTGCCACACATTGATTAGCACCCTTCCCACCATATCCCGTTACAAATTTAGTTCCATGTAATGTTTCACCAGGTACAGGAAGTCTTGGTGAATATCTGGAAATTAACAAACGAATTTTATAGGTACTTATATTAAAAATTGGATATGACATGCTCTTGACAAATCTAATTCAAATAATAATGAACTAGAAGTAGGTAGTACTCACATAATTACTTAATTTAACGTAAGAATCATGACAAATAAGTGATCCGCTACCTAATGGTAGGTTAATGGTTACTATAGCTTTTTACACATCCATAATCATCCCCATATTTATAGTATTTGTAATTGCGTTCATCACAGCTTATTGTAATCGTAGTAGATATGTTTCTTTTGAAGAGTATTCTGATCATCTCGTGTAATATTTAGCCAAATCAGCAATTTAGTCAAATCAGCAGCAATAAGCTACAGCAGTTGATCCACAAATTACACATACATATAATACAAAGTAGGTACTTATGTTTTAACTAGTTTTTCTTTTTTAATTTTATATTTAATATAAATAGTAACAAACGTAACTACAAATTCTTCTCCTTGACAACAAGTGAAGTATGTATGGTATATGAAAGCTCTTAATAGTATCTTTAAAAAATCAATATAGTCATACGTACGTTGAAAAGTCAATACCGCACGATCCGATGACTACGATTTTAGGGGTTTGAGCGCAGCCTTCCATTGTAATATTATTCTTTGCAAATATATTCGCTTGTTAAAAGTAATACGTATGAAATATGTCTTACAACAAGCCAGTGCGATGTGACGTTAAACTTGTGTGTAATCTTACGTAAATTATAACCCTACTTTCAGATATCGGCACTTGTAGCGGTGATACCGTTTCCAGATAATGTATTTACATAACATCATGCATAACTTTATCGTAAAAAAAAATTGAAGATTAATATCATTCAAGATAGGTAGATGAGTTTATTATGTAAACACATACATAGAAAGATACCTAGGCATTATCAAATCAAATTAAAAATGCATAATAAAATGGAAATGAAGAGGAAAATTATTGTTTTTTTTTAACTTAAACCACTGGTCGATAATTTTGAATGCCTATCATACACATTTGTTTCGCTATATAGATATGTATAGACTAAAGGCCCTCAATACTAATCTTGTAAAGTAAATTCATTTTATATGTAGCGAAATAAAATTCATAACCTCAAAAATAAAGTATCGGGTTAGGACTAATATAATAAATTATTAAGGTACAAGGTTGTAAGTAATTTATAAGTGAACGGTCTTAAGACTTATATCATTCATTAATGAAAAGAATCAAAACAAATCATCCAAATTTAACCACCACCAAACACATAAAAACGAAATAAAACACGATTCCTTTCGAAATAACTGTTATTTCTTTTAATTTGACGATGCATAAAAGTAAAAAAGAAGACTAATAGTAATAATTATGTAATAATAATTTGTAGGTAAAAAAATCGAAATGCACATTTAACTTTAACTCAAAAACCAATAATGACGCATTAAAAATATATATACATTTTTTATTAATGCCTTGTTACGGCCCCGGCTTCTTGCCTTTCAGCCTATTTTAAAATATATAGTATCAATAGGGATGCGAAATACTTTTAGTAATGTTCAAGTTATCGGTAGTTATCTTATCTCTCATTTAAATTTTAAATTGTTTGATCACTGGTAGAAAATAAATAAAAATAATAATTCTAGGTTTGGACAATTGATACCAACCATGAATCTTGCATTGTTAAAGAAATACTTTTTTAAGTTATACTTCCATAAGCGAGGCAGCTTGTTGTTATTAGTTTTTAAAATAATTGTCATTTTATGTAATATTTGAGATGACATCAAAATTTTATTAATTTACAAAAATAATTATTAGGTACATAATATTACATTTTGAACATAGAAAAACATAAAATGAATTCTAATGCAATAAATATCACGCTTTCTACACTTTCACGCTTTCTACACTCATAGCCCCACACTAGGATTTTCTCCTGTGTCGTGGGTGCCATGGACACACAAACACCCAGACCCAGAACAGAAATCTAAACTCATCATTCATATTTCTGTCTGGCCGGGAATCGAACCCGGGACCCACTGCGCGTTAGACCGGTATGGTGACCGCTCGACCACGCGGGTCGTCGAATCTATATACAAAATTAAAAAATAATGAGATGACATATGAATTTGATATTTATTTTCATACAACGATCAAATAAATATGTTAGTAAAGTAAAGGTATAGCGATAGTGATTAAGATCTCAGATACCCACTGAATTTATCTAAAGATTTATCCATGGATAGACCAATATTCAAAAGTAACCGTAGCCATAAGACTAAAAATGGCCATACTGCCAGGACCATTATATTATATCCACCAAATGCACCAATTATGGAGAAAAAAAAACAATATAATTAGATACAGAGTGAAATTCTCAAGTGTACTTGAATGGCGAAATTGAAATGTTAATGATTGGTGAAAATGCTAAAAGAAGTTATGAAAACCATTTTTGATAAATGAAAAGTGGCTCCTGGCATTGCAACTCGATTAAGTTTATTTAGAAAAAAAACCTGTATTATGCCACCATCGCATTATATAATTTTGACCAAAAAATGACTGCGAATTAATAAAGTTAGTCCTAAAGGCGCCAAGTCAAAGTCATAAAACATTTTTAATTAAAAGAAAAAAACAGCCATTGAATACCAATACTACTGTAATTACAGTAGATCGCAATCGCTCTAGAAATGGTAGTATTGGTGTTCAATGGCTGTTTTTTCTTTTCATTAAAAATGTTTTACGACTGACTTGGCGCCATTAAGACTAACTTTACTAATTCGCGGTAATTACAGAACATCTGTAAATTGCACTGTAATTACAGTAGATCAAATGTATTTTCATTTTTTTTTGGTATACTGTAATGGTTCATTACAATACATAGTAAAATTTTAGTTCAAGTTTGATCAAAGAATGATCCTTTTTTTGTCGTCAAATTGCCAAAACACGTGGGAAAGTAAAATTTTTTTATTCATTGACCAAATATTCAAATAGTATTTTAAAATGTCATGTTTAATATTGAGCAGTACATGTTTAATTTCATTCCAAAAATTTCAATACACTTATATTTTTAATTTTATATTTTAACTGTGTTTTTAAATTTTTGTTTCAAATTGCATGATTCTTCTTTTAAACTATTTACCAAGATACAATATAAATATGAGTAGAAATAAACAAAAAAGTTAACTTTATACATTTTAATCTACAAATTTCCATATACTAATTTAGATATCTCATACATTAATACTTATATATCATTACTCTTTTGTTTCCTTAACATTTTGGTCCATATCCTTTTCGTCTTGTGCTTTTTCTGCTTTGCCGATCTTTTCTGCCATTTCCGCATACTTAGCTTGTCTGTAATCATATTTTGCTGCATCGAGAAGAACATTTTGTATTAGGTGTTTATTATTAGCTTCCTTGTTTATCAAAGGAGGATAAGGGTTGCCTCTGAGTTCTAATACAGAATTATCAGTGTAACGTCCATACTGAGGTTTCGGTGCCTTGTACATCCTTGTAAAGGTTGTGTTACAGTTCTCAAACCTTGGAACAAGGACTTTGAACAATTTGTGAACCAACTCCTTCTCTAACAACCAGTAGTCGGCAATCTCCATTGTTGGTTTATGGCAGTCTCCATGAGCGATTGCTTCTGATATCAGCTGAAAGTTAGAACATGTATATAATTAATTAATTACAATACAACATAATTTTACAAACTATAACTACTTTATTTTTGAGGTATTTTTCACTAATGTATTATTACTGAGTTTCCATTGTATGTTTTTTGGTGTACAAATAAAAAGTATTTTTTAAGTATAATGTATTTTATTATTATGTTGGTGATACCAGTATGCCTTACAGAAGATTCCAATTAGATGAATGATAACATAGTCAATATTGTTATGATTGAAATGAGGGAGTCATTATCTCAGCTGTACAGAGGGTTCCAGTTAAATAAGTTAGGACAAGGTCAATATTGTGATAATGGAAGAAAGAGAAATATTATCGGAGCTAAGAAATGCAGAGTTATAAAAATGATTAATTTAGTTGTATTGTTTCTGGGTAACTATGTTTTCGTGTTTGAGTGTCCAGTGGACCAACAATACAGCAAAGCTGAGGGTGGTAGAACTCATTTAGTTTCGACTCCAGGGGCTTCACCACCACACCTATTTCTGACTAACAGCAGTGTTTTTTTGTTCTGAAGGGTATGTATCCACATCTATTTCTAGAGCAAAGCAGTTCTTACGTTTCGGTGGAAGGGTATATACGAGGTGACCACCTCAGTCCTCAGGAGTAGCAACGCATCTGTGATTGACTTCAGATAGAACCCCTGTTCCATGTAAAGTTACTTATAGATGTCCATGGGCGGCAGAAGCTACTTACCTTCAGATAGACTGCATGCTCGTTTCCTACTTCAATGTGATAAAAAATATAAAAAGCGTTTATTAAGAAAAACTTGTATGGTACATCAAATAACGTCTTACCCTTTCGGCATACTGCCGTGCCTCATCCCCTCTGTTAAAGTTAACTTCAATTCTTTCATATTTTATTAGTCCAGTAACAGTTTTACGTAACTTATTCAATCTTCCCTCGGGCCCTTGCGGGTTTCTCAATTTGCGAGGTTTGTTTGGTACATTTATACGCAGTTTTGTAACCAACTTCGTTACGTCCGCTTGATTCATTTTTGTATTATATTTTCTTTGTAAGACAATTTTAAACAAATTTATTCCATTTCCTTACAATATACCTGAAAATTTCGATAGGAAATCTTATTTTCTTTTGTAAGTTCCTTCTATTAATTGAGGTTAGAAATGTGATGCGGCATCCGCACGCTTGCCAAATCTCAACAAGCCATCACAAATTCAAACGTGCGGATGGAGCGTTCGGCTTGGCTTGCAAGCCGATATCGAGTGTCAGTTTTTTGATTTGTTGATTGTTGCTAGCGTCTATTCAATACCAGAGTACTAACTACTGGTAGTGTGTATACGTGCGCCCGTATTATGAAAAAAATGTATGACTGGCTGTTTAAAGAAATCTTGAACTTCTTCGAATCTTACGTTAAGGTTAAAAAAAGTGATGAAAATAATAAGAAGAATAAGGTTATGTGCATATCGAATCTTTAGGGCTACTACAAGTAACCGTCTACTTAATTTAATATTTATAAACCATGGTATACGAGGAGGTTCAAAAAAAGTGATGAAAATAATAAGAAGCATTTTTTAAATCTTATTTATTTAGAAGTTTCTGGTACAATGTACATGACAGCTCCATTATTTATTAAGCTTATTACGCAAAATAAAAATACTAGTCGCAAAAGTAGTATAACTTCTTAAAATTAAAACGTTTGTGTTTGTTGTATCCTATTTTGAAGAGATGTATTAATAAAAACATAAATGCGTTTTGCTTGTGCAGATGCTGGCGCTGAGAGAATACTCTGTAAAGCATGAACATCGAACACATTTACATGTAAACTTTTCATCAATGCCTCCCTTCTACTTCGTTTATCAGTACATTCCAACAAAATATGTTGGATGTTCTCGGGCTTATTACAAACTATACAATTTGGCGATAGTGCCTTTTTCATTAAAAAACAAAAAAACATTTAAAGGTTATGTGCATATCGAGTCTTTAGGGCTACTACAAGTAACCGTCTACTTAATTTAATATTTATAAACCATGGTATACGAGGAGGTTCACTCTACATTGTTCCTTGCCTAATTCCCTTTTCAATAGATCTGCTACCAAAATCGCAATTTTTCAAACACTTCATTTTAAATAAACAAAGATTTTAAGTATATTTGGCTTAACAACAAAATTTTCTCCTTCCATAGCTGCTCGATTCGCTAACTGGTCAAACTCCTCGTTACCTAGTAGACCAATGTGTGACGGAACTTTTTGCAATTTTACTCCATTGACGCGTTGAAAGTTTGAATATGATATAGTTTCTCAAGAATACGGTAAGCAATTGGAAAACCTCTATAACCCGAAATGCAACTCTCTATATGTTGCGATGACCTTTTACTATCGGTTAAATCAGCACTTTATTGATATTATTGTCTATTGCATATGACAAAGCATTATAAATCGCAATCAATGCCAGCGACATGATCGAAACATTAGAAGCTATTTTAAACTGAGACCTGACTTTATTTTTCGGGTCATAATAAGACGCACCCAGACCTACAAAACCACATTTTTGGTACCATCTAAAAATTTGATGGTAATTACAGTAAATTTCATTTATTTCAAGTAAAGTATTAGAATTATGTAGTTTCTTAGACATTTTTAAGCAACTTAGATCGGTACGATTGTATTTTTTGTATTTATATTGCTGATCCATCCATCTATAATTAAGGATTTTCTTGTGGTTATAATGATACAGTAAATAAATAGAAATAACTTAAGCCCAATATTATGGCCGATACAAGCTCAATTTACAACACGTCCATCATGATTTTATTGTGCAGAACAATGCATTTAGGAACTGGGAAATACTGATTATATGAATAAAAAAATAACATAGTAATCACTTATATATGTAGTATGTGTATGTGTACTGTAGTATGAAGTTGCAGCGTTTGCAAAAGCTCTCGAAACAAAAGCTACCAACAAAATGAAAATAGAACCCCTATTAGTCGTACAAGTTGGCACCATCGTCGCCTCTGTTCACTGTTTTCATATTTGATGTTATTTATCCGTATGTATTATTTATTGATATAAATTATTTTTATCTTGATACGCCAAAGGAGTAAAACTACCAACGCGTGTACATAAGTACACACTTTTTTATTTTTATTATATTTTATTTCCTCAAAAAAAAAAGAAAAATTTTCTTTTCTTGTTTTTATAATTTTACATTAAAAATAACTTAGGCACATGTTATGGTCGATTCAAGCTCAATGTCAATTACGTCCGTCATGCTTGCCTCTTTAGAACACACTAACTCATTTGCAAACGTGTGGG
>DWNE01008006.1:0-11832 GCA_018249875.1 Cecropterus toxeus | reverse complement strand
AAGTTGCTTACAAATGTCCATGAGCGGCAGTAACCACTTACCATCAGGTGGGCTGCTTGTTCGTTTGCTACTTCATAATTTATAAAAAAAACTGCATTTCTAATGAAACGTCTCATTAACTGATAATTTAATAAATCATCACGGTAACTGGAATTAATATTATTTTAAAAGCAATTTCTCGTTTTCGTGCAAACATCTTGTAATTCCAGCGAAACAAATATATAGCGTGAACTAGCGCCTAAATCGTTTTCATTTTGTGATTTGGCAATGTAAATGTTACATTGAAGCAACACTAAAGAAAAGTGTACGTCTACATGATTTCTCAAAATATTAGGTATTTTCCATTGAGTGTTCGACCTAGAAAATCACTTGTCCTTAAGTAAATATTGACACATTATAATTTCAAGCGAACAAAGGGAGGATCTTCGAGGCGCCGGTAATGGTATTATCGTTAGGCCCGAATTATTTCTGCCATTTGCAAAGTAATGGGCAACGTTAACATAACACATCTACCACCAATTTATGTACAAACATTGTAAGCCTTGTAAGATTAAATATTTATCTCTATCTCTACATATATTTAATTTTCATATCGTATACATTCGTCTATATTATGTTTGTTGTGGTGCTATGCTTTGTATGTAACTTAGACCTCATGACTTATGTCCACGGTAAGTAGTACCTGATAAGATGTAATGTTATTAGGTTGATGTTTTGGAACCTATTATGAAAATTTTGGACTGTATATTAGACTAAATATACAGACTTAAATCTGTAATAAACCCCAGATACAGTCAGTTTTACCTGTGGTTGACTACCGATTCGTTGTTCCTCGTAAGGTCTAAGTTTGAACGTTTTGGATAAGTATGTCTTCGTTATAGAAGACAGTAGCAATTAAAAGTTATTTTATTAGACAAAAATGGGTGTGGCGATGGTGCCTCCTGAAACGAACGAAAAAGTATTCCACCAAATAATTTGATTAGGCTTTCGGCAGTGTCAATTATTAATTTGTTAGGATAATATCTTGACCATTTTATCATATATTTTATCATATAAATATTTTAAGTTGAGATTGAATATGCATCTATTATTATATATCGATATTATATTGATGCGGATTTATGCGTGATAAATATTATATGCGTAATGTATAATATACAAGTTTTTTCAGTTAGAATATAATATTACGATTATACTGAATATCTTTGAGAATGATTATTTATAACGTGGCGGAATATTTATTCCTTCGCTATGTCTACAAGACGTATTAACTGATTCAATTTAGATGCGAAATTTACATAATTTTCTACGGCTTTATATTGAGCGCTGTGGGCTTTAGGTGTTTACGTAAATATTTAGTGGTCGTAAATAGGTATCTAACGAAAATGAAGATTTTAACGTTAACTACATTACCTATTGCCGCTTCACAAAGTTTTTCGTTTATGGAAAAGAAATTTTTGGAAAACTTATCTTTTGCGTAAAACATACAAAACAATAACTTACGCTGATAGAATAAATCAGAGTTAAATAAAATCCACACATTTTAAGTTAAAATAATAATTTATTTTGTAATTGTAAATATTACTTTAATGTTATAAGTTTTCATATTTCATTTAATCCACCTAAGGGTTGAATTTTGAAAAACCATTTTTATTACTACATTATTATATGGAACACCTATGCATACTACTAGATCCGTTGTAGATATAAATACATGTAAATTATCACCATAAATATTAACTCTTAGTTATAATAATAAGGAAATAAATATTATTATCTCCAAGAGTAATTTATATAATGGAAACGAAGCGGATAATTCATTGTTACGAAGGTCAAATGCGGTAAACATAATTATGCAAACTCACAACGAATAGAATAGAGCCTTAAATGCAAATTCTCTTACATGCACAATGCACATGCACAATTGTACGAATGTTCGTCCTTGAATTTCCAATACCCAGTTCTGAATTGGGCTTAGGGGTATGTACAACTATGTAGTAACTTTAAGAGAGTTTAGTGCCTAAAGTTATAATCATATGTATGGGAACTTGGCCGTGTTCTTTAGATCAAAATACTGAGTTAATAAATACCCCTATTTATCTTGGGTTTCCTGCAGAATACAGGCCTCCTCTAGTGGGTGTTATGTTCTTAATCGTGCATGTAGGTGACCGCAGTAGGTATTGATGAAACACAGGCGCTGCAGCACATCTCCTTGATTTTATCTCTTTCGTCACTGATAAATCCCGAAATATTTATCAAGAATAAACATTCATATTCATTTTGCGCAATACTATTGTACAATTGGTATTTTCTCGTGTTTAGCATTTCCATCTAGTATATCATTCAGTTATATTCATGCATTGATATTGATAACCTCTGATGTTTGTATGATCATAGAAGAATAATGTCAATTATGAGTATGATATACCTATATAACTATTTTACAAATTATATAGACAAATGGAGTCACGCGAAGCCCTACTACCTAGGTCTTTGACAAAAGACGTACTTTATATTTTAGAACCGTCTTTATTTTAACACGTTACAGCTAATACACCACGTACGTTTGATACAGTGTCGTGAAAGTCTGCATTGAATTATTCATGTATATAAACAGGTAAGTCTGTTTGCAAATTGGAAATACGCACATGTCATGTGGTGATACACCCGATTATGATAATTTATTCATTGTATATTCTATGTGATCGTTTATAATTAATTAAACGTATCGCGAGACGAACCTAAAAGCTTACAGTGTGGTGTTTTATGAATAAAATTGTAACAGAAAGAGCGTTAATCATATTTTAGTAGATCAAAATAGGCTAGGTAAATGTCTGTGGTTCTGATACATTGTCTGACTGACATATCTGGCTTTTATTAATAGTACTATGATATTATGAATTATGAATTATCCATTATAAACTAACTGGTGTAGTTTCATTCACGTTATTATGCTCTTTTTGCAAAGAGAGTTCTAAAATTTCATATTAGGTTAACTTTAGTCTCTTCGTTTTAAAGAATCATACCACATTTTTTTTAAGTAAAAGTTTATCGATATTAAAATATTATTAACCAAGCTTCTACTTGAAGATTTTAAAAACTTGAACGGATAATAATCAAAGAACATTAAAGTGGAGGGCCTAAGATAGTGCCCTGAAGGACTCCTTAATAACCAAGTCAAAATTTAATACCCCTCTTACCCAATGTCTCTTTTGCATTATTCATATACCCAAATGACTCCCTTATTATTAGGGCAAGAATATTATTCTTGAACTAAATGAACGTTAATAGAAGTTGAACCCGATACTTAAATTGAAATCTTATAATATATTATTATTCAGTCATTTAAAATACGTCATCTTTGTCTATTTATTTAACATAAAATATTATTGATTTTTCGGGACAAATCTTTAACATTTGATTCTATTTTGAGGACAAAAAATAGAATACGAAAAGAAGTGTATCACGTTGAAAGAAGATAATAGTAGTAGATACGTGAATATTAAAACACAAATGTTCGTAAATGCATTTTAATGATCATAACCATGTATTATTTTATGATGTCATGCTGTCTAAAAAAAATCATCAATTATAATAGCGCATTAAAATCCTGAAATTTAATTTAACATCTTAGGTAAAAAACACTTTGCATATCAATTATTTTTATTGAACTACTTTGAGCACCAAGGACTCATTGGCTGTGACGTCCACATTATTCGCTTCAAGAAGGTCTCTGAAAATAAAAAATAATATCAATCTTGCGGCGCTCCAGTCAAATTAGCCTGTTGCGATGTCTAAAATTAATGCCAGAGAAATGTGAAACTTTGCAACGTTTATCACTCCGGAATTAAATAATTTTACGGCGTTTTTATTTAAGTCCAGCCTCTGGCGTCGACCAGGCGTGGGTTAATATCTGACTGGTTCATACAAATGTTGCACATATACATACGCACAGGCATAAACATACTTGTATTTTTGTATAAGATAGAAGTATTTTCATACTGGCTTTACCACCTTTGTTTATATAAAATTGTTATCAAATTAAAATTATATGACGTTTTTGGGTTTTATAGCCAAGTGATTCGTGTTCAAAATGCGTCAAAATTTCAAAAGTTCAAAATTTTTAACTTATGACGGCATTTTGGCAATCAGAATAATTGTTTTATTTTTTAACACATTGTTTATAATTATACAGTTCTTATGCTGTTCACAAAGTACTTTAGTTACAAATCTTGCAAAATTGCTCTATAGATTAACGTGAGCCGACGTCGCGTCGCGACGTATCGTCGGCTCATAATGTTTTTGCAAAAAAAAAGAACTGAATTGTAAGTACACTAGTATTAAATAATTATGAACATATCAATAAGATGATTCATAATAAATAGAGAAATAATAAATTTACTGCTAAATGAATAGGCTAGAATATAGATACGTAATATTACTTCATTTTGGTAAAACAGACATTGTCACGTTATTATAACTGAGAAGCGCTTGTTTAGCTGTTTAACTGTCGGTATACGTTAAAATAATTCTGTTTTAGTTCAATTATATTATGTAGACGTTCATCAAGCATCAAATTCAATTTGCAAAACTGCATCAGAGCAGCAATTAAATAGAGTACAATTGTAGTCTGGCTTAACAGTGTGTTGTTAAATTAGACTCAAGTGTAACATTACTCTAGGCTCTACGGTAAGGTTAAAGCTAAATTATTCTACTAAGTTTCTCACCCTGTAACCTTTGCAGACTGAATATTGCTAACGATAACTTCTACGTGTCCACTAACATTCTCGAAATAAGTCAAGTCTATGGTATAGGCTTCTTGTCTGAAATTAACCATAACTATATACGTGTCTCCGTCGTACCATCTGAAAAATAATAATTTCTTATTAATAATAATAAAAGTAATTTTATTAATTCAAGTAACAAGTCTCACTACATTAACCTAAACTTTTCGCTATAGTTCGGTATATAGTGCCACATATAAATCTAGTTTATTACTAATAATGTTCAGAATGCGTTGGATTTTTCACAGACATGAAAAGTGCCAAAGTGAAATTCTTTTGCGTATTATTGTAGTAAAAAAGTTGTTGACGAGGGCTCCCGTATACATTATTGATGCACTACAGTAACTTGGTAGTCTTATTAGAATCCTGAACAATTATTATATTTGACTTAAAAAGTTCTTAGGCTTTTGTGTGTTGTTGTTGCAAATGTTACAATTAGAAACGAAATTCAGAAAATAAAATAATCTAAAAATCATAGATAGCGAAGAGTCATGCATATAAAAATTGGTAAAGAATTTTATAAGTATTACATATATAGAATGAATGTTTGTGAAACAAATGTATCCAATAGTGGAAGATTTATCGGATAAAATCTCACTTGTAGATTTCAAGATTGCCTTAAATGTAAAAATGTGTACATCTATTACTGCATGCTATTCTTGTATAACAAAAATGTTTACTTTTGCGTGATATAAGTCGATTCCAATAATCATTTATTAATACAGTTTCGTGTTAAATATTAGAATATTTAACATAACAATAGACATACTGTGTATGGAATATTCAAAAATAAAATAGTATGAGCAACAATTTTCTAATAGGCTAGTTATTATTATATCGCATTCTCATTCATAAACTTAAACAAACACATTCAAATCAATATGTGGATGTGTTTGAGCTCTCACTGGGTCAAGTTCAAGTGGATCGTATTAAGCAATTTGTATCTACTCACTCGGAATGTTCGTGTTCATGTACATATGACACATGTGACAGCTTAATCTGACTCGCAAAGAACCGATCGACTGTTTATGGATTAGGGAGCTGATTATGACATGGCATTACACAATTTTTGTGCCGAAATCGCAATGAATATAATCAAATACACGGGAGATATCGTTATGCTTAAATATTTTAGAAAACTAAGTAAAATGTATATTAAGCGTATCAATGTATCGTTTAATTCACCTCGGTAACTAGTACCGCCCATGAATACCAAACAGAATTGGAATTCTACGAGGGATCGGCCACAAATACGTTATACCTGATGACTATGTTTGTTTTGTATGCCTCAGGTAAGCGTTTTTAACGTAAGGTAAGTTAACTTAACGCAACATTCATACATAAACAACCACATAGCAGAAATAACTGTGGTAATGGTGTCCCTAAAGTCTATATTACAAATAATTAAGTACAAGTAGAAATATTAGAAATAAATTCTACAAACCTTCTAAATGCAAACACTCCATCATTAAATGCAACTGATTCGTAGCGACCATGACGGAAGGCTGACTCCGTACGCAATTGAGCTAAGGTCTTGTAAACGTTTAAATGGGACCGCTCAGTTTGCCTTTGAGCTTCCACGTTTAAAGTTTCGTATCCATCTGCGACAGGTAGCCAAGTCTTGTCTGAAGTTGAGAACCCTGTAAAAATTATTTTCTATTAAAGGCATTACTTGCCTACGGATTACAAATTAATCATATAGCTATAGATGTGAAGAAATTCAGGTGAATATGCTAACGAGGTCTTATAAAAATATTCTCGGATTCTTTTCATACCAGCGTTTTTATCGGAGCTCCATTGAAAAGGTGTTCGCTCGAGATCTCTAGAGGCTTGCCAATAATTGATCGGATCGTCGGTGTTGCACCCGCTCGGATCAACTGTATCTTCCCAGCTTACGTATCCATCGACCATGCCAATTTCCTCGCCCTGTTAATAAATTTATTTGACTACTAACTAGGTACTAGAAAGAAGGATGAATATTTCTATCGAAATATAATCGATATTTACCATGTAGGTAACAGCGATTCCTGGTAGCAATAATACAATCATATTCATTCCATCTACGAGCTCTGATCCAAACCTAGAAGCTAATCTACTGTTGTCGTGATTGCCACCCTGTAAATGTTTTATAAAAAATTTAGTTGCATATCTTACCACCCAATTAGCTTGTTTGTCTAAGGGTTTGAAAGTAAGAAACCTGTCAACCGCATATTTAATTTCAGCAGCAGTAGATCCGCCATTGACTTCTCCAATAAGAACAAAGTTAAAGGGCATTTGTGCTCCTTTACGCTCCCCATCGCCAAAATACTTCATAACGGTTTGAATACTGGCATATACTTCGGTCATCAATACCCTAGTAACACCATCTATCTCAAGATATTCATCGCACACATCTCTCCACTGATAGACCATATCGTACGTTTCCTCTTGATCTTTTGTATATATATGGTCAAGGTAGTCGTAACTCTCAGAGTCAACGTTCAGATTCCCAGAAAAGGGTTCATCCGGATACTTTCCACCGAATTGTTCCTTATCCACTTCAAACAAATGGGCCACAGCGTCGACTCTAAAGCCATATATACCCTTATCCAGCCAGAATCGCAAGACATTCTTCATTTCCTCTACCACTTCGGGATTACGGTAATTGAAATCGGGTTGGCCGATAACAAATTGATGTAGATAATATTTACCTACTTCCTCTCGATATTCCCAAGCAGTTTTGCGGAAAACACTATTCTATAAATGACATAAACAAATTTCAATATTTACAAAAACGTATTAACATAAATTTCAAATATACTAAAAATATTTTCATCTACGTTAGTGTAAATATAAAAGGTAAATATTTTTCATAATGCTTATACCCAGTTGTTAGGAGGATGCATAACTCCATTTTCATCAATTACGCCATCTTCCCAAATGAAGTAATCGTAATACTTCTCGTGACCTTTTAATGCCTCCTCGAACCAAACACTCTCATTGCTGCCATGATTTGGCACAAAGTCAAGAATAATTTTGATATCTAAAATGAATCAACTTATTAGTTTATCAAACTCATTCTGTACTGCGTTCCGAGAAGTATTATAAAATTTACAATTTCCTAGATACTATACAACATTAACACTTCATCAATCATCTTTTATCTAATAGAACAAATTTAGGTAATCTATAACTAAAAACGGTGGGAATTATTTTTAAGTCTTTGATTTGTTAAATTTACATATCAGTGAGTAGTGAAATTAATGTTAAATTATCTTAAGAATTTATAAAAATTATAAAACTAAATCCACAGCTGAAATTTCACAGCTGACTCGATTCCGCGATTGTTTAATTCTGTAGTAACGATAAAAAAACCGTCTTAATTACTCATGATAGAAGTAGTAAGGAAAATTTTCAGTTTTAACAATTTCTTAAAATAATAGGTAATAACATTATTGATAAATTATTAATTAAAAACACGATTACATAACACTTATTAGAGAATTTATTATAACGAGTTCCTAGAAAGAATAAATAAATGTTTAATGCTCTTAACAAAATTAAAATAAATAGTTTTTAGCGGATAATTACGTTAAAGAAATGATAATAATAAATTGATATTACCTAGTTCTTTTGCTTTAGCAATTAATGCATCAAAATCTTCCATAGTTCCATATTCATCTTGAATGTCATAAAAGTCCGCAATGTCGTATCCAAAATCGTACATTGGTGACTTGAAAATGGGTGAAAGCCATGTTGCTCCCACGCCAATCTCCTTTAAGTACTCCAACTTAGAGGTAATACCTGTACATTATTTTTATTAGCTTACAAAAAATATAAATTCGATTATGCTGTTCTATGAAAAGGTTACTAACAATGAAAAGTTATAAGAGGTTAATTTAGTTTACGAAGAAGAATCTAAAGTAGATAACAAAGCTCTTAAGTTTATGATGATGAAACTCATACAAAAGCTTAGAACAAGTATATCGTAATATAAAATCTTTTTATGCTTGTGGCTTTATGAGCACAGTCTTAGACAAAAGCTAATGAATACTAAAATGGACGGACATCATCGCAACAATATCTCCTGAACTTTAGTCTAAAATTTCCCAGACACTTCAATAATTAAAACTGAGATACTTATAATAAGAAGAGAGGTTATAAATAATCCAACTTTTAAGTAGATAAATTTCTTATTAAATGGAGGACGATAACTTTTATCGGGTTTCATATTTACTCGTATTTGCATGTTTGTATTTTGTATTTGTACTAGGTATTTAGTTACTTTAAAGATTTATCGTTAACATTAATGAAGAACCAATAATAAGTACTTGCTTTACTTTTATTTATTTACACACATATAGAAGCACATTTAAGCGAGTAGTTGTTTTTTATTAAATCAAAAACAGGGTATAAATACCGTTTAAATCTCCAATTCCGTCTCCATCACTGTCCGCAAAAGATCTCGGATAAATCTGATAGAAGATAGTCGTTTCCCACCACTCTAACTCTTTCTGTCCCTGAACTAGAGCGATTAGAAATGGCAGTATTATGAGCGACTTCATCTTCTGCACCACTATCTAACATGAAAGACACAAATCCTATTAATAGGTACGATAACATTTTAAACGTTTTAGAAATTTCTGCGTTAAGTATCACTGTTTGCCATTTAGTTTTTGTTTGGCCAGATTGGAGTAGATAAATTTTAATGCAATACCAAACTAAGTTTTCTTTGGAGCAGTAACAATTAGCATTGTTTGTTTTGATTTAATGAATAAAAAAGGAAATATAAAATAACTTTTGTAGAATATAAAACGTACCTTATGGTGTCTATCATCTAAATAATCCACGCGTTCTTATAGTCTTCTTTTTATACCTAAAATACATATCCGAATACAGATAAATACAAGATTTCATTACTGGATAAGCGATGGACGCACCTCATCTTATCGAGTTTTTTATCAGGTTGAGTGAGAAAAATTGCAGTTTCTAGTATTTTTGGTAAGGAAAAAAATATCAATTTTGGTTAAATGATTTGATTAAAGTGTTAGGTTACGATTTTTTTGTTTGTGTTTGTTAATTGTATTAATGTTTTAAGGACATAAATCACAATATATTTTCCGTATATCAACATGACTACCGTAATTGTAACAACTTTTTGCTATTTTTATAAGAAAGACAGTGTATAAGCTACACTCAGTTCCACTCATTTATCATAAATCTATGTTTATCCATTATGTGATTATGAAATTTCTATGCATGTCTTGTTATATTTTATCAGAATTAATGCTTTATACATTCCTACTCGGATACTACATTACTGGAGCCCAGGAATGAAATTCAATTATTTAGCTCTTTACCCAGCCGGAAACTGAACTAGAGATCTTAAGGTCCCATACCGGCAATCTCTTGAGTTTTATTTCACGTTTAACCACTTTTAAATAAAAAATACTATGGCCACCTCCTAAATTTAAGCACATTTTAAGCAACGATACATGATACGTACTTAGTTAACAAAATACTGCATAGAACAAACAATTCTGCATTCATATACACTCTATCATTTTGTATAGATACTAGGCACACTCGTAGGTACTAGATGGAAGCCAGTCTGACATTAAATTGGACGAAATGCCATAAAACACCTGTTCTATAAACCAGTTCCAGTTAATGGCGCTTCTTTATTGCAATGAGCTTTTCTGCCAGTTTAAAGTAGTTAAGTAATATTTCATTATTATAAGTATTTACGAAGATTATTTCATGATGATTATTTTTATTATTTATCGGTCACTAAGTCACTATGTCCGAAGATGATCTGTGGTAATTTAACTTTCAATGAATATGCATGTATTAAATTAACATAAATACACAAATTCACCCGGACATCTTTTTTGTGTCGACGTCAATGCCGCGTCGGTCTCGTGTGGTCCAAATTATGCTGTGCCCATATACCTCTCATCTGTATTACTGTTGTCTCTATTCGTCTAATCTGTTGCACAATACTTCATTAATTCTTAATGCGGATTTCAAATACAATATTAAGCGTGTACTAACTAAATATTAGACGATTTCAAATTTATTATTTACTAAATTTTTATGCAATTACCTATATAATTCTAATTAGGATAAAATAGGTTTCATAAATTTCTTTCCCTTGGATGTAAATAGGAGTTAACATTTATTTGGATAGCGTACACACACATTGTACAGCTCCTGTAGTAAAACGACAAGTTTTCCCTCGAAAATTCCTAAATAAAAATCTAATCTCAATTGCACTCAAAACTTATAGTAAGTAATGACATCATGACGTACGAAGATTTTTCTTGAAATCCCATTGAAATAGCGTTCTTTCTGGATCTCTGGAAAACTTGACATAATTTATTGGGTCGTTTGTACTGTAACTAGATGGATCGAACTTACGGTACCGTTTGCCATACCTAGATCTTTTCAAATCTTTGATCTAAAATTACTGCAATACTCAATACCTTACAAATCCTGCTTTCAATACTTAATTTCGTTATATAAAACGCTTATATCACATCTTATAAAATTTTGTATTTCAAATAAGCTTCGAAAGAATTCCTCGTCAATGAATTTTTAACCCTTATATGTGATTTTTTTTTAATTTTGGTTTATTGCAACCTTTAATAACTTAAACTAATCTACTATTTCTTTGTTGCAGGTATGAATTTGCAATTGATCTTAACCACCCAGTTAGCATCGACATCATCCACTGTAAGTCGTGAATTGTCTATACAGCCCGCTTAATATCCGTAACGGAAGACAACGCATCCACACCAGTTATCAGATCGAAATTGAAGGGAATTTGCGCACCATTACTTTCTTCGCACAAGTACCTTACAGTATTCTGAATTGTCGCGTGAACTTCCGTTATCATTGTTTTTTTTTATAAATATGAAGTAGTAAACGAGCAAGCCGCCCACCTGATGGTAAGTGGTTAATGTCGCCCATGGACATCTGTAAGCAACTTCATAGAACAGGGGTTCTATATGAAGTCTATCACAGATGCGTTGCTACTCCCGAGGACTGAGATGGTCGCCTTATATAA
>DWNE01008005.1:0-11832 GCA_018249875.1 Cecropterus toxeus | reverse complement strand
TCATTCATAGCGAGAATTTTAACGACATTTAGCTCTACGATGTCATAGATATTCATAAAATAAATTTAATTAATACGGCCATTTACGAGGATCGATCAACTTGATATCACGATACCCTTTTTTGTGGCCGAACAACATTGCTCGGATTACTGATTTCCGGTCTACAAGTCTAGGTTACACGTTTTATACATATTAATAAATCTAACAAGCAAACAGGCATTTGACATCACATATTATCTTGTACTTTGTAGTACCTATCGAAAAAATCAAAGTCAATAAGAACATCAGAATTTGCCTATATTGCAACGATCTGCAAATATCGGTAATATCACAAACAAGATATATTCGAAGGCATAGTATAACTATAGACAAAATATATAATATTTATACAAATGGTTACGCTTCAAATGGAAATAAAAATTCTGCCAAGTGTCAATGTATTTTATTACGTGTACTTAAAACAATTATTTTTTACGTTTTCCATCATTGTAAAGTACATTATAAGGAATACCTGGAAACGAAAATGAAAAAATGCAATATACATTGAAATGTATAAGCGACTAATATAATTGTTCAAAATAGTAAAACGAATAACCTGACTGGTAAACTTTTTTTATGAGTTTTTAACAAAATAGTCAAAGAAATATATATTTTTAGAATGCTCTATTTACTAAATTTCATTTAATAACCATATTGTCCCGACAGTAAAAATGTCGACCTTTCCCCCTCTTTTCCCCTATTTATAGGCGCGATTTTAAAAAATATATAGCCTATGTCACTCTACAAACTGAGTCGATACTAATGATATGTCATACGTCACAATCCGTCAAGCCGTTTTTGCTGTAGCGTGTGCCAAAGTTATAAACATACATACAAACAAAGAAACATACTTACAGACATACGATCGAAAAACATTACCAAAAACATTACAATGTTTGTTATGAGGAAACATAATAAGCTCATACTAGGGGACAATACTATCCAGGCTTCGCAACTAAGCTCTGTATCTACGTTATATACAAGATTTCTTATCGCTTAGAAAAAGTAACTTCAAGTGAATGTTGTTCGTTATGAATGAGCTCATGCACGTGCGCTCGTGCAAGTGACCGAGGCGCACCTTTTTAATGATCTCCACATTATAGTGCTCCAGAATAGTGATTCGACTCGAAGAGGACTCTGTGACTCGAGTCACTCGAGTAATTCTGCTACCTCACTCGAGTGATAGTTATTTTTGAGTCACTCGAATGAAAAATCTTATTCGGGTTGCAAGTACAATTCGAGTGAGATTTATTTTAGCAATTTTTAACAAATACCTATATAAAAGGAGTGTCTTTGTCATGTTGTATATACGTTGTAATATAGTATAATAATTTATACTTTTATAGACTAAAATTTAATCAATCTATTTACTAACAAAACTTGCGGCAAACTACGACATGCAATTTTAAACTTGTCAATTTTGTTTGTACCGATACGACATAAGTAAAATAGAGTAGTAAAATGACATCTACTGACAACAGAATCGACTCGATGCGACGAGTTGACTCGGTAACTCGAGGGAATAGAGATTCGAGTGATTTTTTTTTCAATCGAGTACGAGTGTGTCAAATCCACACGAGTGACTCGAATAAAAACGGGACTCGAGTCGCACCACTACTCCAGAATTTCCTGAAATGAGTACAATAGAAGCGAACGCGTTTGCCCGAGAGCTTCAACTAAACTCCAAGTTATGTCTTTGTTACTAGTCGCTTAAATGATAATATCGGTTTAAAGATTCCGTTGTCTAAAATTATCAGAAATAAGTCACATTTTGCAAGTACTGTAAAGTTACATCCTTTTTGGATTCTAAGACTATGGCGTTCTTATTCAGTAACTTAAACCTTTGTAGACTTACAATAGCGGCACTCCTTTAGCAAAGCAGAACTTTACTGAGTTTAATGACTGTAATTTACACGAGATACTTCAACTTAATCGGGAAGAGTAGCATCTATACCCACTGGAGTTTAGGCAAGACTTCAATTTTAAATGTTGACTACAGATATTTACCACTTGCAGTGATAATTAATTTCTAATACATATATCATTTACGATAATTAATCTATTATATTATAATTAATTTAAATATTAATCAGTGGTGCGTGCCTGGAATTCGAACCTCAGGCCCTCAGTTGAGTTTGAATTCAAACCATAACGCAATCACGTACTCTATTTCATTTTCTACGAAACATCTGCTTCGAGTCCAGAGAGAAGCTAAAGTTTTGTAGACACACCTATCTATTTCTAGCGTGAAGCAGTTCTTGCGTTTTGGTGGAAGGGTGTGGTCGCCGGCTCACTTCTATATGAGGCGACCATTCTAGTCCTCAGGAGTGGCAACGCATCTGTGATCGACTTCAGATAGAACCCCAGTTCTATATGAAGTTGCTTAGGGAAGTCCATGGGCCGCAGTAACCACTTACCATCAGGTGCACTGCATGCTCGTTTACTATTTCATTATTATAAAAAAAAAACACAAATCTAGTTACAGGAGGTTTCGTTCGAAGCTACGAAGGTTATGAATGGGTAAAGCTCGCGCGTGCTCGCGGTAGCGGGCGCGGCGGCTGATGTCATCGGCTCAACTTAAATGTTATTTTCCGTCCGCACTGGCGTGGGTGCGGCACTGGCTCGGCTGCGGTCATACTTGAACAACACTTCCTGAAAAATATTCAACAATATCTAATCATGAAATATTTGTTTAGTACTTTCCAATATTTTTTATTCCGGACTTGCCTTTTTTATTTCTTCATACATTTTGTTTATTTAATATGTAATAAATAAGATTACACATTAAATTATAACAAAACAAAGGAACCTAAAAATATTTATATCGTATAGAAAAAAAAATCGATTTTTAGACATTCTTAGATTATGAAAAATATTGTTATAAACTTGATTATTCCCGCGACTCCAACGGCTTCGGTCACCTTTAGCATTTATACCATTTTACCTTTACCGTTAAGTGTTCTATGTGATATAACAGGTCATAAACTATCCATCTAAAGGTATTATTCGACCAGTAAATTTACATGAAAGAGTATTAAGCATATAAGGTATGATTTTAAATAACTGAAGAATATAAATACCTACTTATTATAAATATATATAGATCTTGATATAAATAATGTGATGAAAGGTTCTTACACGTAATATTATACAGACTTTGTAAAAAGCTAAGTACAGCAAGTTCAATAACAAACAAAAGAACAAATATATCGAAGAATTGAGAAAACCTTCATTATAAAACTGAACTATACGTAACATTTACATAATTATACCACAGAATAAACCCATAGTGTGAACGCAGCATAAGCTAAAGTTATGAATGAAATAACGTTTTGCAAGAGCGGATGTTGCGAGGTTGCTTGTGTCGAATTAGGTTTAGAGCCTTATGGAGCTTGATGAATGAACTACTGCTCCCCCTCCACGCCGCGCTGCCTCCCCCGCACCTGTGTTGATGGAAATGCGTTTCACAAATATTTATTACACTGCTTATAAAGTATGGTGTTATATAATTACATTATAATAAGATACAGTAATAAGTCCCAGTCTCATAATTGCATAATAATATAATTCACTCGTTTATAAAATATTTCGGAATAAATAGTAAAAAAACTTTAATAATGAGAACATGGTTACTTTTTTCATACATAATCTTAAAAACTATAGTAGTATTTTTAAACGATTTGGTGTGTATTATGGGATTATCCGCATTTAGCGGTTTTTTACCTATTATTATTACCTTATTTATTATTATTAGTATTACCTTAAAAATTTAGAGATTTAATTAAGAAAATTTAATTAAATATTTAGAATGACAGTGTCCTACATAACGTTAAGAAAATCGCTGTCGCAATAAAAATCTGGTTTAAAGTCTGAGAACCCTGATTCGAATTAAACTAGATTCATAGTTTAGAAAATAATGCAACATACAATTTTAAAATTAATTATAACAAAAAAACAAAAAAAATCTATATTACTTTCTAAAGGTATAATTAACTTTTCTGATTCTAAGCATTTTTCTGGTTCTATAAAAAAAATACGAATAATAAAAAATTGTTATAACTACCTTCAACCAAAATAATAAATATGTCATATAACTATGTAATGAGAAAAATATGCTGTCAAGGTGTCAAGTAAATAATAGATGTTAACAAATTTCAACATTGAACTTTCAGACTAGTTAATACCAGACGGTTAACTTCTAATGACTGGTTCGAGCTCATTTTTATGCAGGTTTATGCGCGTAATTTGCATTCGCGTACCTGCTGTAAATACTTGTACTGATTACCGACCCGCAATAACACTCGAAGCCTTTCAGATTTATAGTTACAATAGTATATTTGTTATAGAGCAATTCTAATTATAACAGATTGCTTAATCACTGAACACGTTTCAAATCAAATAATATATAACTTTACTTTTATGTAACTTATAAAACCACTATCATCAGAATGATGCAATGTCGGAATAGCTTGTTAGTTCAAGTTTCAACAATGTTTATTTAATCCTATAGTTACATCTAGTCATGCTTAGATAATAGTTAAGAAGAATAGGTGAAAAAGTAAAAGAAGAATTATAGGTACTTTCTCACCTATTATAATAGGTGGAAAAGTAAATAAAAGTATTGTAGTGATCATAGATTCATTGAAGAGATACTAAAAACAACTTAATGTCTGCTATATATATAGATATACTTTTCCGAGGCGTTCCACCTTAGTCATCAGGGGTAGCAACGCAACTGACAACCTCAGGTGATGGCAATCTTTACCAGGTGGTAGAACCAATGTAGTTCGACCGAGCAAGTACCACCGCCACAGCTATTTCTATGGTGAAGCAGTTCTTGCGTTTCGGTGGAAAGGTGTGGTTGCCGGCTCACTTTTATATGAGGCGACCATCTTAGTCCTCGGGAGTAGCAACGCAACTGTGATAGAATTTTATATAGAACCCCTGTTCTCTATGAAGTTGCTTAAAAATGTCCATGGGCGGCAGAAACCACTTACCATCGGGTGAACTGCTTTGTCGTTTGCTTCTTCATATTTATAAAAAAACATGCAAATGCAATGCATGCAAGCAATCATGTCGTATGTTACAATTGCCATTGCGGTTGTAGAGCATGCCAAAGTAAATGAACATACATCTAATACTTACATACACATACATAAGCCCGGAAAACATTACCCTCCTTTTGACGCAGTTAAGTAAAATAATTGTTACATTTGTTAAAAAAACACATTCAATTAATAACAGCAAAAAAAGTATTCAAAAAATTAAAACACTAATACTCTCAAGCTAATAGATATTTTTCTTTACAAAAAACACAAAAAGTTATTATAACATCTTCGTGTCTTCTTTAAAAGACAAAGGGTCATTGTTAACTTCTAAGATGTAGGTGCCCTTTGAGCTTAGTGCTTCTCAAAATATCTTTGTTACGAAAATAGTTGCAAAAGTTACTGAACAATGTAACAGTATATGGCTACGGATTAGTATGACACTTTGCTTAGATATAAGAATAACTAGTAACATCGTTAAAGAATTAAAACAAAAATTCGACTACTTAAAACTAAAGTTTTGTTCATAACGATATACCTATATTTGATTTACCGCTTATATGAGTTTTTGTTAAAACAGTCAAGTAAAAGTATTACGATATATATGTTTTTAGATAGGACAATATGGGTATCAAATGAAACCTAGTAAAGCTTTCATTTGATACCTATATCTTTGATACGCATATTGTCGTAATAGTAGAAATATCGTCCCTCCCTTTGAATAGTATCATGTTCATTAAAACACCTTTCCAAATAATTTATTATTTCCGAACTAATGTATAATACCATCCCACTAAAAACATTCTGTAAAAACTAACCAAGTCTCGATGGAGCTGCTTGTTTATGTCTAAAAAGTAAGGAAATCTAGACAAAGTCGTGCCAAGTATAAGGTTCCTTACTGCGATTACTTTATTATTTTAGTTAATGTTGTGTGACCTGGCCGTGGACTTGTACCCACTTAGGTATAAAGAATGTTGAGTCTAAAGTCTTATCCAGTAAATGTTGAGACTCAATACGCGGACAATAGTGGGTACAAGTCAGCGGCCAAGTCACACAACATTAACTATAGTAATGAAGAAATCGCTGTAAGGAACCTCTAACATGACAGGACTTTGTCTAGATCTCCTTACTTTTTAGAGATAAACAAGCAGCTCCATTGAGACTTTACAGAACGTTTTTGGTGGTATTTCACTTGTTTTTGTAAAAACGTGGGCTTATTGATTTATTTTATTCGTTTTTCTTATTTGACACAGTTACACAGTTTTTTTACCAATACCTATAGTAGAAGGGGGCATTAGCATATCTCTAATACAGCTGAGACCAGTTGAGGGTTCTTCATCAGATACTTCAGACCTTCGATTTTTGACATCAAATGAAGCTGCCCACCAAATTGAATCTTGTGTTTTCTAATCAGGGTCACCATGTTCTCCAGATCTTCGATTACCTTAGTTTTTATAGTTTTCCCTTCATGTGGCCATTAAACCCTAACTCTGTACCAAATTTTCGCTTAACTTCGAAAGTAAATAACCTATAGACTTTAAATTTTGGATTTTATGTATGTGATTATAGTTTACTAGATGGCGGAAATTTCTGTGATCTGGTCTTATCCAAAAGTTTTCAAATACGGGCCTGAAAATGCGGCGGAATGGTTCCAGTAAAGGTTAGTAAGGCAGTGTTTGCGCTCGACTTGGTGGGGCACTACCATACCCCCAGACAAACATTCTAATTTATCAAAGCGTAATGTTATATAGCCTTTAGTCGTTTTCAATACATTCACGACTCTACACAAAGAAAATCGAACCAGTAGTTCCTGTGATTGGCGCGTTCAACCAAACAAACTCTTCAGCTTTATAATATTAGTATAAATATTCACTAGCGGTCATCCATATAACTCACGTTGCTTAACATTGTCTCTAAACTAATCGCACTCTACGCTTCTCGTTTCAAATTCTCGTTCAAAAACCTTTGTAAGGACGATATGATTTCTATGCTAAGTTGAATAATGATCACAGGCAAACGAGACAGGCTCAAAAAATTTAGTATGCAGTGCATATTTGCCTATGCACTGTGACCCTTTGAAATGCATACGATCGTGCATACTGATTCCGTGTCTGTGCGGATTTAAGTGGGCAGGAAGCAGGTAGATTTTGCTAGGCAAGTTTCTTTCAGCGTTAACGTTTATTCTCTGGATCTTTTACGTCTTATTTTAATGGTGGAATCTGTGTAGCTCGAGCGGAGTGTTTTTTTTCTGATATCTATCTATACTAATATATAAAAATGTGTGTTCTATGTGTTACTCAATCATGCAAGTACCACCAGTCCGATTTACATGAAATTTTACATTGATGTAGCTTATTTAATTAACTAGTCCATAGGCTACTTTTGATTTTGATATTTTTCGCTATTTAAAGATGGCGAATATTTTAGTGATGTCACTATATCCTTTGGTTTGAGACTTCCGTATTTCCACTTTAAATCAAAAGATATCAATATAATTAAATATAGCAGTTTTTTGATGGCATAAAAAAGGTTAATATTTATATTTTTTTATCCGGAGTCCTTATAATTTTTTATGTACCTCCAACGGTTAGCGAGTAAAACCTAAATATTTTGTCATGTAATAACGCACGAGTACCTCAGTTAGTGCGTTGTAAAATAAGTATCACTTGCTTTAACGAGGAAAGAAGTTATTGTAAGAAAATCTACATGCCTTGAAGTTGTTCAGATGCGTTTAAAGGCATGGCAAGTCTATCAACCTAAACTAAGCATGTTGAACTATAGGAGTTGCCTAAATTCTTTACCACAAAAAAGGAGGCCTGCGCCCAGAAATAGGAGAGTAATGAATTGATGAAAAGGAAACGTAAACACTTTCGACACTCATAGCCCCACAGTAGAATTTTCTCCTATGTCGTGGATGCCATGGACATACAAAGACGAATACACAAAGGCGCAAACTCAGTCTGGCCGGGGATCGAACCCGAGACCCACTGCGTGTTAGACCGGTATGGTGACCGCTCCGCTACACGGGTCGTTGATACTTCGTTTTCCTTTATTCAAAAAGTTGAGGCGTACGAGGAAGTAAGTCTTGGACTGTGAATATCACAATACAAATGCATTGAACCAGGAAGAATATCTTCTACCTACCTGTACTCCTAATACTACCTACCTGTACACTACTTGTACTCAGATTCTAATTAAACATAGTTTCCCTTAGTCACACCTCGTGTGGCCGAAGTAATTTCAGTAACAAACTTAGTCTATTAGGAGTCTTCAGGAGATAACTTGTATGCACCGCTTGATATACTAAGTGACCTCTTTGGCTTATGTCGACCTAGTATTTTGTTTCGATCGCAATGGATTCGCGGTGTTGTAGGTGTGATCCAGAAAAGGGAATCTAATTTTATATATATTTTTTTATGATAGACAAGTAGCCAACAGTCCACCTGATGGCAATCAGCCTCACGTAAAGTCAGAATTTACCTAAGTTTAGCCACGAAGCGTCCCCTGAGGACTAAGTTGGAACGCTTTGGATAATTGTGTATCTCTTACCACACCTTTTCGACCAGAACACGACGACCCGCATGGCAGAGCGGTCACCATACCGGTTTGACACACAGTGGGTCCCGGGTTCGATCCCCGGCCAGACAGAAATATAAATTATGAGTTTAGATCTTAGTTCTGGGTCTGGTCGTTTGCGTATTCGTCTCTGTGTCCATGGCACGCATGACACAGGAGAAAATACTGTGGGGCTATTAATGTAGAAAGCGTTTATGTTAATGTTTATTATTATTAATGAATACAGCAGTGCATAACACTTTTGAGATCCACATAGATAGAATCTTATAAAAAAAAAACTCCTATCAATAATGTGCCTTCCAAATCTGGCGGTTTTTCACTGTCTTCATGTTATCGGTCTACCTGGCTAGAGGTAAACTGTGCTTCTTGTAACACATATGTCGTAGCGAAATTACAAGTGTAACCCTCTCCATACTACGCTAAGCTTTTGCCCTCTCTGAGCTCTCTTTAAGCCTTTGACCACTGACAGAACATAATGATCCAATTATTTCGACTTCAGGTTATAAGGAATTTTAGACTAGAAGATACAAAGTAATTTCCTAATTACAGCTTAAAAGAGTTGGATTCTCCGGTGGTCATGATGGTCGGTGGTAGATGTTTCCTTCGTAGTTTACATATATCTATCTGGTTTTAGATGTATGGATGCCGGTGAGTAGACTATTCATCAATATCTTTTCTTCCAAACATCAAAGGAAAATTGACACACTTTTATCTAAATCAGAAACAAATCGCTGATCTCGGGGTTGCAACTAAACCGTACAGTTTAATTCTTAAACCAAAATAAACCCAAGCTACAGTTATTGGGGTAATTTATATCCCCTTAACAGAAAGTCGGTATTAGTTGGCAAAACAACGGTTAGATTTCAGTACAACAGCGGCGGTAATGAGCGTGTTTTTCATTCAACCCGCGCGCGCTACACCGATGTCCAGATGGGGCCAGGAAACATCAAACATATTTTTTCTTATTTAATTTTAGCTTAACACTTTACATTTATACTAATATATAAAAATGAAATGGTGTGTGTCTGTTTGTTAATAACACAAGACCCACTGGTCGGATTTATATGAAAATTTCACAGAAAGTTTATGGCCTGGATTGATACATGAGATACAAATTACTGTGTTAACGTGACCAAAGCGGGCAGAGTATCGTGAATATTAATATAACACTGTAAAACTACACACTATTACATACGAGTAATACTATACCTACCAGATCACTTGCATATGAGGCAACCATCTTAGTCCTCAGGAGTATCAACGCACCTGTGATTGACTTCAGATAGAATCCCTGTTCTATATGAAGATGCTTACAGATGTGCATGCTCGTTTGTTATTTCATTCTTATAAAAAATATATATTTTACAAGTATATATACTGTAACAGTATTTTATTTTATATAATAATACTCCTTATTCGTAATTAAGTGAAAGGTTCATCACCGATCTTTTATCATGTAGCTTCAATGTATTAAGGACGTATTAAGATGATCATTATATTTAAAAGATATAAGATACATAAAAATCACATGAGCGTTAAGTGTTTTGTTTTAGTGTTTAGTTGTTAACTGATTAATATTACCTAGTTTCTCTCTTGTTCTATGGCCCCAACATTAGTGATGCAATTGTAAAAAACCCAACAGCGCACACGCGTGACCGGGTCGCGATTGCGTCTAATGGCATTCTAATGTGTGCTGAGGCCTGAGGCATTTACCATTTACCTTGTAGGCCTGTAACATACTTTTGTCGTATCCCTATATCTCTGGCATGTATCAAAAGGTTTGGTTTTATCATTTTTAAAAGAGTCGCTTTTACGATCATTGTTGTATACTAGGATTTTTTGTATTGCACTGGTTTTACCACCTACAAACTCTTTCAGTTGTTCGTTACAAATGTAAGCAAAATATCTCATGTGTTATAAGTTTTCTTTGAATGTGACGGAGAAACGAATGGAGAATCATTCGATCCTCAGTCTCCACGATGACTGTTCTCGAAGCTGATGGTTTAATGAGATTCTAATGCGCGCTGAGTCAATACTAGTTTTGTGTTGTTTTTCCTTATACCGACTCTACGTATTTCTGTAGTCCCATGCATAAAAGATGTTGCTGAACAAGCGTGCGTAGAGTTGAATGTTGATTTCATTTATTGAATTTATCTTTTTTTTGTAAAATCGAAGTCATTAACTAGTAACATCTTTAAAACATCACAACAAAACCCGACTACTTAAAAAGGAAAATTTTGTTCAAAATAGACACGTATATGTATTATAATATGTACATTAGGTAGGTATCATAATATAATATGTATAATAGGGCTGTAGCGCGTGCCAAAGAACATACATATAAACAAACATACACACATACGCTCGAAAAACATCACTCTCTTAAGAGGTCGGGTAAAAAGCATGCAGTCCGCTTAATGGTCATGGATGATACCATCCGTGAACATTAACTAACTACACATAAAGCATGGATTTTATTAATACCCTCAGATCGACTTTATCTCGTTTCCTCAAAAAATTATTGATTAAGTTTGCCCATACATTGCAACGTCTTATAGGTGGTAGAATTTTTTTGTGGTTTGACTCCGAGAGTACCACCGCCACACATATTTCTGACTATATAGACATACTTATGGGAGGCATTCCAACTTAGTCCTCAGGGGTCGCGACCCAACGCAACCGCCCTTAGGTGAGACTCTGATCTAGGATTGATAACAGATGGTCGCGGCTCACTTTTATATGAGGCGACCGTCTCAGTCCTCGGGAGTAGCTGTAGTAGCTGCATCTGTGCAAGACTTCAGAAGTTGCTTGCAAATGTCTATGGGCGGCAGTAACCACTTACAATCAGGTGGGCTGCTTGCTCGTTTGCTACTTCATATTTATAAAAAAAAGATGTTTGGGCGACAGTCGCCACTTACCATCAGTTGGAATGAATGCTCGTTTGCTTTCTTATTATAAAAAGTACCCTCCACGTTTTTCGTGTCTTTTCGATCATACCTTGTTTACCTTTGAAATTATTGAAAACATAAACTTTGATTATTCAAAGGGAACATAATAAACTCGTACTAAGATGTCTGAACTCAATTACTGATCAGTTTTGCCAGGTGGTAGAACCAATGAAGTTCGACCGGGGAAGTACCACCGCCACACCTATTTCTAGCGTGAAGCAGTT
>DWNE01008004.1:0-11832 GCA_018249875.1 Cecropterus toxeus | reverse complement strand
CTTATCCTTTGGCCAAAATATGAACCAGCCCTCGGATCCCCGGAAATGTCAACCAGACGAGAAGACAGTTCTTTATATATTTTTTTTATATCTATGTACAAGTTAAAACATTATGAGCGACACCACGGTAAATATGCGACCTATATATGAGGCACCTCGGTCCTTGGGAGCGACGCATTGATTCACTTCAGATACAATCCCAGTTCTATATGCAGTTGATTACAGTTTTTGGGTAGCAGTGACCACTTACCATCATGTGGACTGTATGGTAGTTTGTTGCTTCAATCTTACGTTATCTTACTAACATCTTACTTATATAATATAATGTAATAAAAGAAGAATTTTGTGAAGATATATTTACGTGCGTTACTCTTTCACGTAAAAAATATTGATCCAACACATTGACACATATACTCGTCTATTATAATCTGGATTGATATATAGATTAATACTTATCGTAAACTATGGCTTAAGCTATGGCACACGGTTTCTAAGCCATGGCCGCTACAACGTAAGCAAACATAGCGTGATGTTATATAGCCTATAGTCTTCCTCTATAAATGGGCCATTCACCACCAGTAGTTTCTGTGATTACCACGTTCAACCAAACAAACGCATTCTTCAGCTTTATAAGATTACTACAGATGAATCGGGCAGAGCTGCGGGTAACAGCTAGTCTTGTATATATACTTACCTAGGTTTGTTGGTACATCCAATTATCCTGTGTGTTAATCATTCTACACGATCAGTGACATCGTATAACCATAATTAAAATTTACAATGGAAGCGCTACAAATAACGTTTTACGATAATTAGACTGTCTTACGTTGTCTATTTGCAAATTAACCATTACTAAATTAGTCGAGGTAATGTTACATGAGCGTAGGTTAGGGATGTATTAACATGTATTACGCGATTTGTTATTAATTTTCCAGGTGGTAGAACCAGTGTAGTTCGACCGAGGCGGTACCACCGCCACATCTATTTCTAATGTGAAGCAGTTCTTGAGTTTCATTGGGAGTGTGTGGTTGCCGTTTTACTTATATGAGGAAACCATCTCAGTCCTCGGAAGTAGCAACGCATTTATGATCTACTTCAGATAGAACCCCAGAGGGGTTCTATCTGAAGTTGCTTATAGATGTGGATGGGCGGCAGTGACCACTTACCATCAGGTGGACAGTATGCTCGTTTGCTACTTCAAGAAAAAAAAATCGACTTGAAAATATTGCTGAAATTTATTTTTCGGTTTTATTTTGTTGGCTTAATAGTTGAAGCCGGATAATTTAATGTATTAATTATGTAGGCAAAAATATGAAACATATAAGCGTGTTATCAAACCTCCGGTTGCGTTCCTTTGGAGATCCCGAAGTCCTCTACGTAGCATCGAGGGCCACCGAGGGGGAGGGGGGTTTAGTGCGGTAAAAAAAAGGTTTCCCCCTCGAAAGCAAAAAAGGGTATTATCTAAAAAGTTACGCTCCATTTTTTTTGCAAAATGAAGCGTAATTTAAGCAAAAAGAAAAACAATAATACCATAAAACGTATGTAGCGGTACCGACAATATGCAATATACTTAAAAATAAAGCAGAGTTATACAAAATGAAACTCAGTACCAAGTTCAGCTGATACCAATACAGTACGAGTTTATCAAATGGACTCGAATTTAGACAGTTGCAATTGTCTCATAAAAGAGGGTGTATTAATAAGATGCCCATTCAATTTCATGCTTAAAATGGGACATAAAAATTTACATTATTTCTTCCTTCAAGTTATTCAGGTCTCTAAAAATTCGATCAATCGAAAATTCATGAAAATGATTGAAGATTACAATATGGCTATGCTTTATAAGTCATGCCGGTGCGTTTTATATCTCTACGAAAATGGAAAATAGAAATATTGTAACTTAAAAAAGAAACCGTAGATAAAATGTCTATTGTGGTGCCCAGTCAAAAGTTTATAGCTTAACGTTCACCAAAAATACGTGTACTTTGTACTAATAAATTTTATTTGAAAGGTGGAAGTACTATGTTTTTTTGTGGCCATTTTTTATAAGATTGCAAGAAAAAAGCACACAGTCCATCTCATACATATGTAACCAGTTTTATATAGAACATGGGTACTTATAGTCGATCACAGGTGCATTGCCGCTTCTGAAAGCTAAGATGGTCGTCTCAACTTACAGAAAGTTACCAGAAACCACCGCAGAACCTATTTCAAGTGTGGAGAATTCAGGCGTTTCAGTAGACGGGCATTGTATTTTTTTGTAGTTAGTGCCGCCCACGAAATGAAATGAAATTTATTTATTTGAAATAAAAATGAGTTACATACATGGATATACTGGTTTAACAAAGTAGCAAAATAGTAACACATTCAATCTAATAACGTATTTTCATACAGTACCTATATAATAGATGTTATACAGAGCGTTAGCATGTATGTACAAAAAATATATTTATGGAAATGGACAAGTAACCTCATATAGAACAGGCGTTCTATCTAAAGTCGGTCGCAGATGTGTTGCTGCTTTCGAGGATTGAGATGGTTGTCTCTTATATAAGTGGTGCACAGGTGTCCATGGTCGGTTTCGACTTACTATCAAGTGCAAGCTCTATCGCTTTTTCAATCTTAAATCGATATAAAAAAAAATAAACATTGATATTACGACAAACACCTTAATGAAGATTTAATTGTAATTAACATGTGAAAAAATTATAACTTTAAATAATTTAGAACATAGGATAAATATATCGTATGACAGGACGGTCCCTCTTAAAATAAAATACATTGTCACCATAATTACAGTATGTTTCGTATAACACAATACAACGCTAACAATGCTGGTATTTACACAAATGGCATTCCAAAATTTATTTATGGCCTCTTTTAGGCAAATGGCGAAGCTTATTGAGGGTTGATTAAATTTTAATTAAAATCCAACGTCGATACCATTTATTTATTGGAAACACGTCAGTGTAAGTTACCCTGACGTGTTTCCAATAAATACAAATATGATAAAATGAAACAAAAATGATTTTGTCGAAAGTAAATTTTGTACGTTATTGTAGAGTTGCAAGGTAATACGAGTATGGTAGTTCTTGTATTTCGTTGAAAGGGTATATTTACTGGCTCACTTTCGTATAAGGCGACCATCTTTTTCTTCGAAAGAAGTTGAAGTGATTTATAGAATTAAGCCGGGGATGAATATATATTATTACTAGCTGACCCGGCAATTTTTGTTTTGTATAAATAATTTCCTATTAAAAATAAGGGTTGATCGTAGAAAGGTGAAAATTGAGGATTGTATGTATTTTTGTATGTTGTATCATAAAAAAATAGAAATTAAAATTTTGTCTAAAAAAAAAAAATAGGGTTTTACTACCCCTAACATTTAGGGGGATGAAAAATAGATGTTGGCCGATTCTCATAGATACCGGATAATCACAAAAAATTTCATCAAAATGGGTCAAGCCGTTTCGGAGGAGTATGGCAACGAAAACTGTGACACGAGAATTTTATATGTTAGATTTACACGGACAAGAATAACGCGAAACAATATATATAATGGAACATCTGAATAGATTAATTAAATTGAATGCAAATATATAAATTGTGGCCCCAAATAGCATCATTCTTCATGCGAATGTCAATAAGAAGCGGCTAAAGGATATAATCCAAGGAGTGAGTGATAGCTATAAAATTATAAATAGTGACTTCCTAAGGCTATATTAAGATGAAAATCGTTTCATCGCAATCCGACGAATAGTTTTTTGGGTAAAAGAGTAACAAGCACACTATATCACAAATTTTCGCCTTTATAATATTAGTAAGATCAAATGCAGCTTTTTATATATTGTACAGGCATATAACTTATTATAAATAAATAGTGCAATTCTTAAAGTGCACTATTTATTTACTTAACATCCGACTTCAAGCCAGTTCATTTTAATAATATTAATTTAGTCCAAATGATTTTAGAAACAAGCGTAATGGTTACAAAAGGCATTACGTTACCGCACGCGAACACGCTACACGCACATTAATATGGGAACGGGCAAACTATTGTCATTTTGTGTTCCATCCAGTATTTTTTTAAGTCCATCTGATGATTACTGGCCGCCCAGACATCTGTAAGAAACTTCATATCGATCATGGAGTTTATCTGAAGTAAATTACGTGTTGCAACTCCCGAAAGCTCAAATTGTCCTCATTTGAAATATTAACCACTCTGTTTCGTCGAAACGCAAAAACTGCTTTAAGCTAGAAATAGGTGTCGCGGTAGTTCCTCTCTAGACAACTGTTTCTATCTACCACCTGGACGTTATTGATATAAATATATAAAAACCCCAATATTATAAATAGGATTCAGAACTCAACGAATACATCTTTAAGTTCTCTGTTTTCTTATCAATATGTTTAAATAGGTATAGAGATAATAATAACATTTTAAATACAACATTCATATGACATGCTTTTACACATGAAGTCAAACGTTCTCCGTGACTTTCTTTGAAATTGGTGTAATATATGAAATTATTAAACGCTTTACTCGATCTCTACTAGAAAACTGTGTCACGCTCATGATAAATCAACCTCATAGCTCATCATTGGTCTAGTTAGGGTTGCCAAAAATTCATTGTCAAAATATATTACAGTATTTTCTAAAGTAAGCTATAGAAATATAGCACACATATAAAACATCCAGTATTTTATGGACAAAGCATGTAGACAAAAATATACTTATTTTATTGAAATCTATTCTATCTTCTTGCACTTTTTTTTATTTTGTATTATTATCGTTTCAAATGACTTCCATCAAAATTCATGTAAATACGCTTTCGTAAACTTTGGATTTGGAACTGACGGATTGATTTGTTAGATTTCGGTGTCGAAAATATAGTATTTCTGCATTATTTATTCAATAATATTTAGTATGCACATAAAAAATATAGTAAAATACTATACATTACAGTGCGATTGGCAACCCTAGGCCTAGTTTTCTCTATTCTTATAGATACTGCACTCTTGTGCTGTATCCGCTTTTCATTTCAGCGAAATCAGGTTAAAGATGAAAATGTATTGTCATTAAATGCATTGTCTTCATTCTAGACTACCACCTGTCCGCTGTTCCGTTTGCGAGTAACTTTACTATATGAGATTATCTATTAGATTATCTTATCTGCCATCTTTTAAAATAACTGGTATTTTTTAAGCTTTTATGATTTGGTAGAATGGTACTTTTCCGTACCGTATAAGACTTGCATAAAACGCAAGGCGGCGAGACGGACGTGTTAGTAATATGTAGAGGCATACAGTTAAATTGTAAAAAAAGATTAACCGAAATGTTTATGAAAAATATTTTTTATATCAATTGGTTGGTGTACAACAAAGCATTCGATATCAAAGTTAGTTGTATTTTAGATTAATTGTGTCAGAAAAAATTGTTTATAGACGTATAGTGCTAAAAACTTGATAGTTTACACTTATGTTCAGAAGATACAGGACAAAATATCTCACAAAGAAAATCCATAGATTACTAGATTTGTTTGCTTAACAATAATATCAAAAAAGCATGTAAGCATACCTAATGCAACTTCATATAGAACAGGGTTTCTTTATCAGAAGTCAATAACATGCTTTGCTACGCCTGAGTACTAAGATTATCACTTTTATATGAGGCGACAATCTTAGTCCTAAGGAGAAGCAACGCATCTGTGATCGGCTACAGATATAACCCCTGTTCTATATGAGGTTGCTTACAGATGTCCATGGGCGGCAGATACCTCTTACCATCAGGTGGACTGCATGCTCGTTTGCGACTTCATTCTGCTATTTTTATTGCCTCATATGAAAGAGAGCTAATAAATGTGGACAAATATGTAAATGAACTTTTAAGGTGTACTTACTGGCATGGTCGTCATTCAGCAGGTTATGGTAGCGGTGCTTCTCAGTCGCCTCGAGCCTCATCATCACGCCGGTCTCACCACCACATTGCGACTAATCTGTGAACATATTGGTGATCGTTAGACATTAAATAATCTGAGACGAATTAAAAAAAAATATATATATGTTTCCGGTTTGAAAAGGCGCGTAAAGTCTTCGGTCCTGGTTTTATCAGTGGATGGTTGCAGTAAAATCTTGTTAGAGGTCTACGTAGTTTAAAAACATCTGACATTAAGCCGTATCTTCTGCTATCAATCCACAGTGTGGTGAAGTACGCTCCAGGGTTCGTCAATGCGCAATTTACCCATGTAAGGAAACACTTGCCATAGTGGCACATAAATATGACTTGTATGTTCTTATAAATATGTTATCTCAATAAATTTTTAACAGTAGCCATTGTCACGGGCAAGTTCTTGCTTGTGACACTGGCTACTTAAGTCCTTCCGTGACCTTTTACCAGGCAGCATCAGTTCAAATATAAGATGGAGAATTTTCTCCCTACCTCTTTTTCCCCGCTGCATACCTATAGTTAAGACCCTTCCTTGGCCATTATTTTTTTTTTTTTTGTTTTTCTCGGCATGCTTAAGTATTCTATAAAGAAAATTATTAATCTGGCAATCGCTCAGTTATATCACAAGAAGTCCAACCATCTTAATCTTAGTCTAGCTTTTGTTACAAATATTGAAGTAATTCTGCGCACAATACAGTATTGTATTCGTATTAAAGGAACCAGGTCCCACGGTTTAGTTCCGCTGGAATAATTTGTAGAACTGCATTAGCAAAATATTTCATGCAAGTAGGTAACGTGTAACATGTAACTGTGCTTAATTGTAATTAAATTTTAATGTTGGAATGTAATTTTATAGGCGGTTTATTAAAAATAATTAATTCAAAGAAAAGACTAATACTCTGTGTTTGGAAGTTCTCAGTTAAGGTGGTATTCCGATCCGGTGATACTGTGATAGTGTAAGAAAAATGTTGTTACTGACAAGGTCCCGTAGGCCTATATTTATAACTAACATTATAAATGCGAATGTTTGTGAGAATGTATGTGTGTTTGTTGCTGTTTCACGCAAAAAATACTGGTTGGATTTTCCTTAATTTTTATGCTTTTGAAATTTAGTATACAGATGGTTTATGACCTAGATTTTATTTATATATATTTTTAAATATATTTATTTATTTACAAAAAATCTTGCTACTAACATTACAGGATTTCACCTAATTCGTTATTGTAGATATACATTTTAACATTACACATTATTATTATCTATTCAATGGTTAATGTCAGAACTAAAGATTAACACATAGGATACACATTACGGTGGTAGTAGTGACCAAACAGGAGCTGCGGAAATAACCTAGTATAAAAGAAAGACATTTTATTTTATTAATTTGAATTTAATTGATTTGATATTATACGGATTATTTTGCATTACATAATATTACAAGCTCTTCACTTAGTTCATTGAGCTAAAATTGGAATGCTTATATAACTTCAATGGTCGAAGACAATGCACTGTGATAGTATTGAGCTGATTTGACTATGTAACCGGATGCAGCTCTCAACCAAATATATGGTCATGGTAAGGCTTGTTTATTCATCTTGATAAGTATCAATCGTCTTCGTATAAGAGTATGAGACATTTTTTGCATTATAGAAACCTTATTGGGAAATTATTTGTAATTTTAATTTGGGTAAAGCTATTAAAAGCGTTTTTCAATAATTGTTAATTAATTTTTATTACCAGGTGGATCTGGTAAATGGATACTGCCGCCCATGGACATCTGTAAGAATATTCATATAATATAGAAAAGCGGTTCTAACGTAATTCGATCATAGATGCGTTGTAATTCCCTAGGACTAAGATTGTAGCCTTATGAATAAGTGAGTCGGCAACTACACCCTTTCTTCGAAATGCAAGAATTGCTTTACGCTAGAAATAGGTGTGGCGGTGGTACTTCCCCGGTCGAAATACATTGGCTTTACCACCTGGTAAAAGATAATATTTAAATCATGTTGAAATTATTACTTATTTGGAATCTTCCAAGATATTTTTTGAAAGCATCAGAAATACAGAGGAAACTTTTATATCCCTTACATGTCTCCATACTTTTTAGTCCGAAAAACATAATCTATAGATTATCAAGAGTCACGCTCTTTAATTTAAAACGTTATTTTTTACAATATATATTTTTAAACTGCGTGGACTCGTCACTCGACTCGACAGAAATTCAATTTGGTTGGCAATTTTAAAATTACATACCACGTTTCGATAAAGTAACTTTGTGACCACAAATCGGTTATAGTGCACATTGATGAAAGTTCAATTTTAAATTGAAGTTCCATTAAACTTTATAGTTATAATACACGTATGGATTTCATCTTACTAATAATATAGAGGCGAACTTTTGGATGGGGTTAACTTGGATGGGTAGACTTGACAGAAGTGGGCGAAACCACGGGAATGAGGTAGTATTTTATAAACCTTACGTCTTTATCGTTGTATAAAACCAGCTAAAAAAATATTTTAGCAAATAAAATTATATTCTCTCCAGGCCAATATTAGAAATTTCTATATATTTAGATGTTTTGTCTGTTTGTTTGATTTTCAAACCAATACTACTGAATTTAGTTAAGGAATATATGTATAGTCTATATGCTCATTAGAAGTATTAGTCGGTAGATTTATTAGTATTAAAGTTTTTGAATTTTTTTTAAACGCCATTAAAACCGCGAGGCGCAGCCATTAAAGATTTTGTGAACATCCTTACATATATTCTTAGTACGATTACATCAGTAAAACCGGTTATTTAATGAACGTATGTGACCGCAGAAACAAAAAATTTAAATTACCTAAAATACAATAAGTTCGTATTCATATACTGGCTTTGAACCATATGAATTTTCCCGAGTTAAAAAGTTCGTTCACATCTGATCAACACATTCCAAGGCGTTAATTGTTGCCATGATCGTCAGGCAAGACGGTATAGAAGTGAGTTTTATTAGAAAAAAAGAGTACTAGCTTATTTCCGTGGCTCCGCACGTTTCATCTACCCCGATTATGTATTCTATGTGTTAAGCTAAGTCATAAGCTATCTGTGTGCTAAATTTCAGCGAATTCCGACCCATAGATGATGCGTGACAGAAAAACAAACACACACATTTTCGCGTTTATAATATTAATAAAGATTTTTAATATATCATTCTATCATAAGTATACATTTTCGTGATCAAACAGAGAATTCGGCATTATAAAATATTGAACGGGATTGTCTTACAAATGCTCTTGCAAATATACGTAGGCCAGGTCAACTTTATTTGATTAACAGATTCTTTTGAAAGATAGAACCAGTATAATTCGACTAGAGAAGTACAAGTGCGACGCTTATTCCTGGGTGTGCAATTGTAAATATCGGCTCAATATGTGGCACGTCTCAGAAGACCCGCATGTGATCGGCTTCAGAAAGAATCACTGTTCTACTTGCAGTTTGTTACAGATGTCCTTCGGCGGAAGTCACTACTTATCATCGACTCTACTTTAGTTCGCAAGCTACCTGGTTAGAAGTGAAATTTAATAAAAATAAAAAAATATTTCTGAGCATGGGAGTATATAGACTTATGCGTTTTTAAAAAATCGATTTAGTAGTCAGTGCAGCCCATATTCGGACACTTATTTCGCATGTACAAAACTTGTGATTATACAAGCCACGAAGTAAAATCTTTAGCGTGATTCAGAAAGGGATACAGCGCCATCTAGTTGTAGCACCAAAACCGCTTTCGTAATGCATTTTCGTTTCATCGAATTTCAAATCATAACGATTCTAAGGAAATTCCTGTTCAAAATTTAGGTTCTCGCTTTCAGACATTTCATGTGACTTTCTTTTCCGACAATTTCGAATAAGTCTCTTGGCCATGAATTGAAATACGATGTCAATGCAAAACACTAAGGTCGATACTTATCAGATAATATTATCGTGCCAGGTGATAACGGTGATAAAAGTTACGAAAAGGTTGTTTAGTTTGATATGCAGATAAATGATGATAACGATCATATGCAAATAATAATCTAATATACATAGGAAATGTAGGATTAAGTAAAAATATCTATCGATAAGATTTTGAGTTTGAATTAATGAAAGACGACTTTTTATTCTAAATGTTGATTAAATTACCATGAGTCTGTGCCGTTTTAATTAGATGAAACATCTCCTTAAGGTAAAAACAACAGAGATATGCATTACATATATCTACTAACTGAAATATATATAAGAGGACATTTATTATTCATACGAGACGTTTTAGCGAATTTAGTGCGATGTCGTGAGATTTGGCTCCACCTCCTTCAAATAAGACAAGACTTTTCAAGATCTGCGTTTCTAATGTTAATGTGGTGTATTGAGTCTAAACTGAAAAAATGTTTAATATTTTTATTTAAGACTAGATAATGCTGGCAGTTAAGTTGCCTAGAAAGTAGGCTGGAATTGCAGTGAAAATTAAACAATAAAATACCTACCTACTTAATTTTTGCGTTCGCAAAATATTAAATAATATTATACCGTAAGATTTGGTCATATTTAAATGAAGAAACACATTTTACTTAAGTAGGTAATTTATTTTTTCTCGTAAGTTTTCTGTTTCTTAAAGAAAAAAATACGTGATATTTGCGTCTTGCTTTCTCTCTAAAGTAAGATTAGATGAGATTTGGCTCGACCTTCTCCCTAAACGCCTCATGTATCAAATACGTAATTTTGTTATTTTTTTACATCCGTTCCCTTTCTAACGTGTGATCGATCGAAATTCATTTGCAGGATTATTGTGTTAGATATTGATATGTAGGATAGAATTCTTTATTATAAATTAAAATAAAAAATAGTTTACTCGAATTTCAGACAGGATTATTCTCGCTGATAGATGTGATATTTATTTGACTTCCCTTGTCCTTGCGTGAGATTTGTCTCATTCCCTGGCTAAATGCCTTACGTAATTCATGTATGCCCCTAACATATTCAAGTAAGTCACCGTAGCACACCGGTCAGATATTTTAACTACTTATAAAGATGATGTAATGATGTGATCACCTTCGTAAATAAATTATCTTATTTAAAACGCACTACCAGAGTAGGTACTACCTAACATTCATATAATATGATTGACAAAGAAAATCTCAATGATTATCATCAATCCATTACTGTGAGACGTACGTCCTTCTTATATGTATCTATCTACTAATATATATATGTACTATATACTGCATAACGTGTTACTTATTCATATGCGTACGTATATACGTATATACACCTATTTTGCTTTGTTTAAAGATTGTTAAGCGTGGTTGTGTTCTGGTTTCAAAACTGATTTAAAGCAGGGAAACCGATTAAAGTAAAAATAATATCTGGGATGATCTAAACATATCTGGGGTTAATTTATTGAACTTCGATATCAGAATAATTGCTAATGGGTTCTAAAAATTTCCAGACCCATTATGTAAACGAGGAAAAGAAGGAACCCCTAATAATAAGGACGAAAGACAAAATAGCAAAATGGCGAAATTTCCACATTTGAAACATCTATGTTTCATAATGTTTGCCGAAAACAAGTGATAATTTTTAATTCGCACATTCCGTGGCCTTGGTAGCTAACTTGGTCCAGCGTGGGAGGCCTAAATCCGTACCACTGGGCTATCGAATGCGTTTGCTCTAAACACGCATAATATGAGCGCAATTGTGTTACGCGATGCCCACACATGAGCGGTTGCAGGGCTGCCTAAGTTAGGCTTACCTGGTCCACCTGGGTTTTATTTCACATTTATTCACTATGTAATAAAATGCTAGTTATAACAATTTTAAGTATATAATTACACACAATATATCATAAGTAACAAAAATACTTTA
>DWNE01008003.1:0-11833 GCA_018249875.1 Cecropterus toxeus | reverse complement strand
TGGGTCTGGGTGTTTGTGTATTCGTCTTTGTGTGTCCATGGCACCCACGACACAGGAGAAAATCCTAGTGTGGGGTTGTGAGTGTAGAAAGCATGTTTTTTTTTTATATAAACTCACACACACGCACACATACGAGCTTGTGCAAGAGTGACCTTTGAGGATACTCTTATTAAAACTATAAGAAGGGAGCTCGGGACCACTCTTCTTTACTCCCATCCATCAACACTGGGATAGGGAGTTGCAGAATGTAGCGATGTGTAATGATTTATTATGTTTGAAATAAAAAATCAATATATTGCCATAGCAACATACTGATTTTATATTTATATTTATGAACGTAGAAAGCATTATCGTTATTCTTTTAATAGCTACCATTAAGATATATCACGGAAAGTAACATAAATAAATATAAATCCTTAGTTCATTAATATTCAAATACCTATCCTACTTTAGGTATTTTTGAGTAAAATAGGATTTATGTAAATGTTTCTTTACCGTCCGAAGAATTCTCTGTATACAAATTTATACCCCTTGATTATGTCTAAAATTTCAACATTAGCACTCGTTTGTATCAAATTTGAATTTAATAATTTGGGATCGCTTTTTTACTTATACACTTTTTAAGAGAATAGAATAGAATAGTATAGAATACACTTTATTGCAAACTATAAATATAAACAGAAATAACAATAATATACAAAGTTGATAGGTCGTACGGCGGTCTTATCACTAAGCAGCGATCTCTTCCAGACAACCTATGCATGGAATATTTCAGAGGAAAAGGAACAAAAAAGTGGAAAGTGTGTGAGAAGATAAAGAGAGGAAATGTTATGTAGACAGATACACATGTAGTACACAGTGAAAAAAAAATTAAGGGAATTGTTTTAATCTTGAATTTATTTCTATTGATTCTCTAGGTACCTACTAGTGGACATAATCTGTATGGTTGTGTCATTAGACTTGGATATTAAAGGCTATAAGGTTGTACAAATTGTTATGTTCATTGCATAAACTTTAGTTTCGAGAGAGTATTAGTAAGTTTTATGTATGACTTGCTGTGCTACGCAGTTTCACCCGCGTTTATATCTATTAAAAACAAACATTAGTATAGAAGTATGGAAGTGGCTTACCTACACAATAAGCGAAAACTAAGGACGTTATCAGCTATTGTAAGTTGCAGTTTTTTGTAAACGATTGAGCTTGTAAAGAAACATTTATTTTAACATTTTGTACTTATAGCTTTCGTAGGTAATGTAGTAAAGGTACAAACCTAGTGACGTAAGATCATAACGGCGACGGCATACGTATTAATGGACATAACCACATTTTCTTATGTTTATCAGTGTAATTTACTAAAGTTAGTTTCAAGTGTTGAAAAAGTTAATTGTAGTCCGTATCATGAGTCATTTGGTATTTATTACCCGAGTGCGTCAGATGTAGGGTAATGTTTTTCGAGCGTATATATGTATGTATGTTTGTATGTACGTATGTTTGTTTGTATGTATGTCAATTTCTTTGGCACGCGCTACAGCCCAAACGGCTTGACGTATTATGATGCATGACACATCATTAGAATCCTCTCAGTTTGCATAGTGACATAGGATATATAATTTAAAAAAATGGCGCCTGGAAATAGAGGAAAAAGAGGGGGGAGGGACGATTTTTTTTTACTATTACGACAATATGGGTATCAAATGAAATCTAATAAATGGACCTATAAACATATATATATTGTAATACTTTTACTTGACTATTTTGACAAAAACTCATATATGCGTTACATTAAATATATATCATTATCAACAAAAAAATGTCGGAGAAATCTAGTGTTTAAAATGTCATGTCCCTAAATGTACAATCTTTGACAGATTTTAATTTTATTTCGTACCATAGTGTAAATGAATTATTATGTTATTTTTTTAGTTTACTGATTTTGGGACTTACTAAAATAGATGCATGTACTTAACATTCAAATACATAAATGTAAATAAATTCATATACCTATTATGCAGTCTAGTTTTGTAAAGGTTTAGTCAAATTCAACGCGTAATTGTCTCGTGTAGAATAATTGTTTTAAATCAATTTAATAAACTGACATTTAAGCAATCTGAATAATATAAAATTTAGGTTCCAAGTTTGATCCCAACCAAATATCTAAATGATAAATTTAGATTTCAGTTCTGTGTCTGGGTATTTGTGTACTATCACTGTTTGTGTCTATAGCACCCACAAAACATGAGAAAATCCTAGTGTAGATATTAAAGTTTATAATGAAGACATCATTCTTATAAGAATTAATAATAAATTCTAGATGGCTATATTTAGCGATATAGGAATCAGAAATATGGCTTACCTATAATATCTGTACCCAGCGGGAGGTCCAAGTTCTTTGGAAACTGGTACTACAGGACACTTGAAACCAAGGAATGCTGAAATATTCATAAAAACACGTATAATTATTATACACGTATATTATTATACAATAAATAACATTCAATAAGAAAATAAATTAATTATGATTCTTGTAATTGAATATAGGTAGGTAGACTAGGTAGTTGTTTAAAACAAATCATCTACGACTTATAAATAACTATGTTTCGCGTATATAAAGGAGGTTTAGCGGATCCTTCCTAAAGAAATCTAGAAATAAAATAATCTTATTTTTGTTCTTTTTCTAACAAATCTTTTATTTATTTCACCAATGGCATAGGATAAGAAAAAATTTGAGATTAGCCAATTGTATTCTATTTCATCTACACTATATTGCTTACTCGTTTATATGATTCTACTTTTAAAAATATACATGCTTATGCATTTGTGAGAATTTATGATATAATTCATTATTATACAATTATCTAGACAAAGATGCAAATATTATTTAGTACTATTCAAATTCCTAATTTGATATGCTCCTGCGCAGTAATTATTGAAATTTGATAAATACAGAAGAATTATAATCTTTCATTTCATGGTTCAACAAGGAAGTTACCAGCGCCACGACTTCCCTTTTCTTTTGATCTCCTTTCACTTGGGGGAGCGAGAGGAGTATGTCGGACTCTTACCAACTAAAACTCCGCGGCGTTCCTCTGGACGTTCTTTGCTGTCATTGGTGTCCCTCTCAAGATGTGCGTGCACAACGCACACTTCTAGCGTAAAGCACTTCTTGTGTTTCGGTAAGGGTGTAGAAATAACAACGCGTCGGTTTTTGGGTTCAGATAAAAACCCTATTTCATATGAAGTTGGTTACAGGTGCCCATGGACGGTAGTGACACCTTGATGGACACCATCAGATGGACTGCATGCTCGTTTATTACTTCATTCTTATATAAAAAAAACCTTGTATTTACGTAAGACTTGATCTCTGTAAGCGTTTTAAAAGGGAGCTTACCTTCAGCATCACAATCGGCAACTTGGTCAGGCCACTCGCAGCGGTAAGTGTCCGAGCTGAACGCAAGACCATCCGGGCACACGAAGTCATAACCGATTCCGTTAACGCAGTTCCTGAAACCGCTGCAGTTCTTCGCGTCTCCTGTCTTGAAGTAGCCGAACTGGTGCGGGCATTGGTCAGTCGGCTGTGCGGGTTCTGGAAACATGGAAGTTTTTTTACCATGTAGAAAATACAGACACCATAGACAGTGATAGCAAATCCCAGGAACGTACCAGAGTTTTGTTTTAAAATGATGTGCGTATTAGAAATTAATTATCAGTCCTTTAGGGCGAAGGTAAACATTGCCTGAAAGGCTATACACCTTAGAGTTCTCGAAGGTGTGTGTAGATTACAAATTTGCACTTGGCCAGAGGGGTGGACTAAGGCGTAAAATTAAGAATAAAATATCTGAGAGAACATTTGTGGTCAATAGAAGGATAATAATTTAATGGATTGATGATGTAGAAATACAATAAAAATATATCTTTATTGCACATCAAACGATAGATAATAAAAATAAAAGAAGTATAATGGGCGAACTTGTGAATAAAAGAGCGATTTCTTCCAGACAACCTTAGTGTTGCTCAAGGAAAATATTTGGTGGGGATATAATTATGTACGTATTAATTTACCTTTTAAAATTAATTGAACTTCCGTGGTTCGTAAAAGAGGATAAATGTAAAAAACATGATTTATTATTAATTCTCAGTAGCAAAAATGCTTCACCACGAAGCCAAGAAACAAGGAAGCCATTTCAAAAATGTTACTGTAATGTACATTTTTCCCAGCATGACTAATAGTAGGTACATGTATGACAAAATCTATAATTTTCCCAAAGGAAAAGTGATCTATTTCCTTCTCGAAGGTGATAAATCTGGTATTCATGGTTAACCGGTGTCAATGCAAATGAGTGATGACTTATGGTTAAGATCAAATTAGTCTTATTGCATAAGACAAACTTGACCGAACTGTTGATATTGACCTTTATGCGTTAACGAAAGAAACAACAAAGACGCTAAGAAGGCAGACGCAACGAATCATCAATTTTCATATAAATAAATTATGTAGAAATAATGCGCCGAATATCATACAAACTTTACGAACGCACTATTTTTTCTTTGCTTAATTCCTCATCTCGCTTCCGTGTGGTTCGTTTCTTAAAATACCACCGAAAGAGCGAACACAGAAAATAAATTTATTAAGTCTAATTTAATGAGTTTACGATTTGCTTGCCAATGGCGGTTAATATTCGATCAATCTGTTAAGCTGCGTATTATTTACCAGTGTACCAAAGACTACATGTGTAACATACGAATACAGCGAATTTACACGGTCTTATGAAATCAAACACATACTTTTTATAAACGTTTGCGGCGCAATGTGTTTAAAGCTTATTTTGTGGCCATCGGACAAGTATAAACTACCGTTCCATAATAATTGTCGACAAAAACGTGCAGTATAATGTAGTGTGAATCCTACATACATCTAGCATTGACTCTGGAATAATAGAATTATTTTAGTACTTACGTAGAGAAGAACGTCCAAGGCATTCCACGTCTGTTGGGTACTGGCAAGGGTAGACGTTGAATTTCACGTTGGGGTTATACCGAAGCCCATCAGGACACTGTTTCTCTTCAGCTGTGCCATTCTAGAAAGACAAAAATTGATGTCAGCTAATATGACAAAGTTGAAAGTTCTCGTGTAAGATAAAAATATAGTAAAATCAAAAAGATCTGTACATTGCACTTATGGCAAAAATAATAGTTGGAGAACTGAGACGAGTTTTTTATTTGCCTTAACGGTGAAGGAAAACATCACAAGGAAACCTTCAAGCCTGATAAAAAACGTTTAATAAAGTGTTTTGCAAAGTTATTAACACTGTTTTTTCTTTGCTACGTGATTAACACTGTTTGATGTCTTTCTTTCGTGGGTATAGTTATTCTCTTCATCGGCTTTATGTTTTTTTTTTATTTTTTCTATTTTTTTTTTATTTTGAACAAAAAAAACATAAACCCGGTGAAGAGCGTCATCAAGTTGCTTCATAGTACCGAAATTTGGTATACCACCGTACCAAATTTGTGAAGATGTTCTTAAGTTTAACTTAACGCATAAATTATACAAATAAATTTTGCATGGGTTTTTGCGCGAGGCCCCTACAAGAGCGAGTAGGGACTCGCTCTTGTAGGGGCGATTGCCCTGTTGCCACCCCTTAAGGCTGCCACTGCTTATAGGAGAACCGTGGCCAGTTGTGAGACAGTAATAGGTCGATGATGAACAAACCTTTCAAAAGTATTCACGATAAACTTTAACAAAAAATCAAAAGAGCAACAAATAATATATTACGTAGCTTATTACTTATTTGTAAATGTTAAGTTCGTCTAAAAACTAAAGGTCAAGTAGGGACGCATATCTATTAAACAATTAATTTAATGTTTGTCTGTGATTTTCTTATAACTTGTCTTGGAACTCATCAGAAGGAGGATAATGTTTTTCGAACGTATGTATGTATGTATGTTTGTTTGTATGTATGAACAAAAATTTCGTTTAAAGCTGTCGGGTTTTTTGTTTTAAGGTTTTTAACGATGTTACTAGTTTTTCTACCACATTGAAAGGTCGCTACGTAGAAATCGAAGAATGAATGACGTAAATAAAAAAGGAATTGATAAATAATCAAATAAACTGATTTACTTACAAGGCACTCTATGTATCTATCACAACTTCCTGGAATTGGGTAGCGATCGTTCTTCTCTATGCAAACTTTGGTGTTGCTTCCTCTCGGAGCCGATGACTCTTCATACTGGTCGGGAGCTTGGTACTTGTCTCTTGCACCTGATCCAGCGCTCCTGCCGCCGTAGCCTGTGAGTCTGGTAACGTCCTCATAGTAACTCACTGTCGTGGGTCCATTGAACCCAGAATTTTCAAATTCATCTGTGAGTTGCTCTATTGCCGATTCCCATTCTTGGTCTTCTGATAGTAATTGTGAATTTGTGAACTGGACTGTTGGAGAGAATTTTAGGGAATGATTACACAGTGAATCTATTATAAATTTATTTTGTAAGTCTTAAATATTAAAATGAGTACCTAATAATGAATAAATAATTTAATGTATTGTATTTTTTAAATATGAAAGCAGTAATTGACCAAGTCGTCCACAGTATAAGTGGTATCTGTCGTCCATGGAAATTTAAAATAAACTAAGTGTGTTTCGCGGTTTCACCCGCTTCTGAGTAAGAAAAAAACAAACAATGAAACATAACGTGATGTTATATAGCCTATAACCTTCCTCAATAATATCAATACAAAAATATTTTTTCAATTCGAATCAGTAGTTCCCGAGATAAGCGCGTTCAACCAAACAAATTCTTCAGCTTCATAATATAGAGTATAGATAGTATGGATTCAAAATTATTTAGAATCAGGTATTAGAATCCTACTTTTTTTTATAATGCTTTTTACGGCCTTGGCTTCTTGCCTTTCAGCCTAGATATGTATATTAATAATTTTTATTATTTATAGAATCCTTCCTGAAGTTGACAATAGTGAGGTCAGTCACTATGCCTTGGTGTGGTAAAGACAAAGTCAAAATATGAAATAGTTACATGTATTCCGCGCATTCCATCGAGTTAAAATTGTAACGATGGTGTGGTTTTAAACACACTGACAAATAGATGTATAATCAATGGGTGGTTTTATATTATTGCTATTTATATTACTATTTATGTGACATATATGAACTATTAAAAGTAAATAATATTGGCAATATGTAAATTAATAAAATTTCCAAAGAGATCTGACTTTTTTTCTTTTTACGGGACGTTTTTAAAGATTCAATCACTTATAGGTTGGTAGGTATTTTAAAGGTCAGAAGCTGTTTTAAATTCAAGTTAGCAACAGAAAGATAAAATCAAACACATTATCAGGTACATTTGCCAATAGTTCTGTATTTTAATAAGTTGGATCTACAAATGTTACTCATCGTCAAATCCTGATACGTGATTCAAATATTCTTTAATATAAAGAGGTTGTGTGGTCGTTTTAAGAAAAATATGTCATAATTCAATAATGATCGACGTTACGGATATAGATTTGGTTGATTAATTTTGTGAATAATGAATGAGGTAACTGAAGATGACATGCTAATGCAGAATTCTCGTTGACCTTAAATTTGACGGCCATTTTGTTAAATGCAATTTTATTGTTTTCTTTAGCTGATTTACGATGAAATGCGTGAAGTAAACATATCTTTTCAATAGACAGATATAGACACTTTGAACCGGGCATAATGTTTATATACTATCGTAGTTCAATAAAACAAAGTTCTAATTTAATTTGTTAATTTTTAGTGATTAAAAAATCATGACTGAACATAAAATTGAATATATTACGAGTACCTTTGCTTCAGGAGCTTTTACTTATTTCATATGTTTTCTGATGATAACCACATACAGTTAGTAAATGTGGTTTCTAATTTATTTCGCCATATCTTTATTTTTAACAACATAACATGGCAAAATAAATCAGAAACCTCACACGGTCCGAATATTAAAGTTACTCACCGTATGACCCGATGACTGCTTTAAATAATTTTAGCGTTTAAATGTTAAATATTTGTCAATCTACAATAACGTTGTGTTAGATATTATAAAATTATATGTATAGGTAACTATCGTATCTTGTGGCGTACCGGTTTCGAGGAATATTAAATCCTATTTAATTATATTTATGTAAAATTTGACCGGATTGATTAATGTAAGAGGTTGTTATTTTTAATTTGAGTTACAAGCATCGTTTTTTAATTTACATGAAATTAGGGTCTTTAAATGTCAAATAACTAAAGCATGAATTTTAAGTGTAACTTAAAATATAACGACCAGTGATACAACTATGTTCGAATACTTTAAAGTTGACTTGCAAGATTGACAATTGTTTTATAAGCACGCTTATTTTAATGAATGCATTGTTTACAGTAGGCGGCGTAGAACTTGGCTAATTAAACAGTGAGAATCTTGTTAAACGCAATTCGTGACGGCTTACTATTTAATATCTCAGTAGCAATTAATGGAATTTATAAGTATTTTATTAATTTTATAATAGAATGTCTGTAGTAGAATGTATTTTAAGACATTGGTATGTAGTTATGTTTTTTTAATTAAATGATTCACAATAGGGTGAAAGTTATACAAAATAGAGTTAATATATAAAGTAGTTTAATCACAATTTTAACACGTATTATCATATAAACGAAAAAAATGCGAACATCAAAAAAACAAAATAAAACAAATGTTTAAGGGATGTAATGGTACAAGGGACGATGAAAAGCCACTGCATGAAGTCGACAATACTTACCAATGGCGCAAGCGCACGCCAACACTAGCAGAGTCCTCATGTTGGGAGAACACGTTCGCACAAGCTTCAGACTTCCACTGAATGGCGTTCGCAGGAGTCGAGATGAGCCGACCTTGGGGACAGACCGATTATTGTGAAACCTGGTCTCATCTCGCCGCACCTTGTGTTACATCAGGTGGACATACACCGATGACGTATTTCGCGACGGCCGCTAACGGTGAGCTTTAAAAACGTAAGCTTGTATGACAACTTCACGATAATGTACGAAGCACGCAAAATGTTAGTACTTACTGTGTATCTACTTAGACACTATGTTCTTCGACGGTACAGAAGTTTTAAATAATTCTGAAAGATAAACGGAATGATTTGATAGATCACACTACTGATTAATGCTTTTCCATTTATTGTAGATAAGTAGTGTCCACAGAAAATTCCCAGTGACTCTACGTAACATCTGCATTGCAAAAGAAACGTTTTCAGAAAAGACAATAAAAGAAATTTCTTACTTATTCATTGTATAGCACGTGTGTTCGAAAACTATTTAAACTATTTAATTAAAAATATATTGATAATATCTATCTTGAAGTAAGATTTAGTGTTAATTTTGTCCAAATCTACTCCGTCAAAAGTTAACACAATTTGAAGATATGATACTTATATTTTTTAAACATAGGAAACCACGGGGCTTTGCTATTTCTTAATAATTATTAGTTAATTATTGATTACTGATTAGTACACTGTATCTAAACATCGTTTTGATATTTAGATATACCATTGGAAACACTTCAAACAGTACCTAAACTATAATTAAAATTTACAGAAATACGAGTAATATGACTTTGCATCACAAAACATTGCATTGAAGAACTTGGTGCTTGTGGGAGAGACGGTGTTGCAAAATTGGAATTTTTACGTGATGTCGAATTGTATGTGCACATATCATACATGATATAATAATAAATTAAACGTTTGGTATTGTTTAACAACATAACGAGGCTTCTCCACTCGGATGACAAATAAATAATACGGAACTTTTAATAAAACGTTAGAGAAGTGTACCTAAATTGTAATAGGCTGACCGATCGCCAAATAATTTTACACTGAAAACGGACGCGTTTATAAATATTTTTAAGTGTACCTATTACCATTCGCACAAAAGAATTTAATTTGTTGTTTGGCATCATTACCAGCGACGTAAAGTTTGGTCCTTAAAGTTATTTGTTAAACCATTTTGGTCTGAGAATGATTCATGAGTCATGAGAATGATTTTGACATTTTTTTTACAATATTGGAGTAGCAAACAAGCGTGTAACTTACTGTCGGTGGAAACTTGTAATTCCAAATAATTATTACGTTAGAATCTTACCTTAACTGAGATTGGCCACAGATGCGTTGCTTCGCCGAACTAAGTTGAAATGCGTTGGATAAGTATTCACCGTGACATTTAATTATAAATGGTGTATATTTTACGCTAATCAGCAGAATTTATTATGTTTAAAAATCCAGACTTTGATTATATTATCTTGCTTAATTCTGGTATGAAGTAGTATATGGGCCAAACATAAAATATAAATATAAATATGTATTTTATTTTCTCAATTCAGTCTTTTCATCAATTTAATACAGGAAAATAAGGAAGCAGATCGTTAATTATTTTTAGCTATGATATTCGATTATTTGTATTCGACGTATTTTTTATTCGACGCCCATAAAAAAACACCATTCTAAGAAAATAATGCATAGCTCGATCTTATTGTATGTACTTCACATGCATGAATATCAAGTTTATGTATTAGGTACATAAACAAGTTTTAATTAAGTAGTATCGTGACTTTTGATATATTGCACAGAAAGGACGATATCGATGGAAAGTTTCATTAGAAATACTCAAACCAGTTGTACTATTTAACTTTTCGTGAAGATTAAAAGTGTATCAAATTACGAAAAAAAAAATACAAAATTCAAAACACGAATCTGCTTTCTTAACTTTTTGTGTGGGATCGTTTCTTTCTTTCCGCCTGTCATTCGACAATGTTATTGATTATTTAAAAAAATGCTTCTTTTTTTGGATTAACTGTAATATTACCGTCTTGTATTTTACTTGAGTGTTGATTACTGCGTCCTGTAGCTTGCTGACAAGAAATACTTATTAAAGCGGCGTCTGAAGCCCGTTTAATATTTCTATTCTATTTAATAAGGATTCATAGGTTCACCAACTACTGACACTTCTGTAATAGACTTTTAATGCAACCTACAGTATTAATGACTACCTACCCCAATTTAGGTAATAAAAACCCAGGAACATATGCATTGCAATATAAATATTTTAATGTAGGTAATAGTAACAAGATGTTTTAGGCATAATGAAAACAACACAAATAACCTTATAAATTGTATTTTGTGTGTCTTTCCTGTGGTCGTATTTTGAAACAGGAGAGATGTCCACAGAAATGATATTTCAACCTTAAGTCAACTTTGTTTTGTTTATGTTAATATGAAGTATAAATATTTATATAATAAACATTTACTTACTGAGAAAAACTCAGAGGAGAAGTATCATTGTTCTTTTACAAAATTTGTTTATTAACAAGCTCGGAAAGCAAAAAACACATTCATCTCGCGCAATGGGCCCAGAAAAGGGACAGCTACCTAATGTTATCAAAGTAAAAAAACAATAATTGGTACTTTTAGTAAAAATTTAAAACCTATTTATTTTTTGGACCATAGAAAAGTTGCATTTACGTGTTTATCTGACAGTAGGTAATTATCACATAAAATTCATCATAAGCACATTCTACGTTCAAAATATATGTACGTATTTTTTTCGAAAAATGCATAATAAATGTATAGAATATACTTAAAGTTGTGGAATGCGAACAGTCCATAGGAGAGGATTGTTGATTTTTGTTTGTTTTTTATGTTAAAATAGTGTCATTTTCTTTTATTGATTGCGCTATATTAAAATAACACTTATATGTTATCATCCCTTTTTTTTTTGTTATCGAGGGGGAAACCTTCAGAAGGTACCCGACGCCGTGGGAGCGACGCTAGGTTATGTGG